>JAHBMJ010005597.1:0-30000 GCA_018398765.1 Chromera velia | reverse complement strand
GAAGTAGCGTGTCACTTCAAGGGGAAGCAGACGTTAAGTCTGTGTCCTCGGGCCCCCTCCCGCCTGTCTGATCATCTGTGCTTTTTTTTCTCTCTGAAGGCTTTTGTTTTTTTCTTTCAAAGGAAAACGAAGGAAAAAAGAAAAACAGAAGTCGTACAGTCTGCCATATTGTCTGTCTGTCGATCGGTCGGTCGGTCTGTCTGTCTGTCTGTCTGTCTGTCAAAATCAGAAGAGAATGAAGAAAGAGAAAAAGGGACAGAAAAGACGATATATTCTGTCTGAGGGAGAAGAAGAAAGATACAGTCAGTCAGTCTGTCTGTCTGCACCTGTGTTGTGTGCGTAAAGTGACGAAGAGAGAGAACAGAATGATGCTAAAGGCATCCGTCCTCTCCCTCTGTCCCCTCCCTCCTGGGCCCTCCGTGACAATTAATTAAGGTTCATGTATGGTTTGGTGTTTATTATTCATGTCTTGCTGCAGGTCCCCTTTCCGTCTGTGCGGTTGAACGACTTCACGCTGATCGATTTCTTCCACGACAAAGACCTGCCTGCAGACGGCAGCCGGATAGAACACCTGAACCACCTTTGTCTGATCATAGACCCCCAAGACATGCAACAGCTGAGGGAGGCATTTGAGGCGAGAGGCGTGAAGGTGCAGTCTGGACCTGCCACACGGTGGGGGGCGCAGGGAGATGGCACCTCGGTGTACGTGTATGACCCTGACGGAAATGTTGTGGAGCTCAAATGCCATGCACCTGGAGAAGCACGCTTTCTGCCTTTTACACCGCAGTGAATGGATCAAACTCTTGAAATTACTATCAGAATTACAGCTTTAGTTTAGCCTCAACTCCTTTATTTTGCCTTTCAAGCACTGTACGATTTCAGTACGGACGTTTTATTCCGAGTCTTCTACAAGCTGTCTACTTTTGTCTTTTTACAGGTGCCTTTTTTCATAATACTACGTAGTAGAAAATCCGTAAGACTTGGACTTGCATGCATGGACCGTGACTGACAGGAGCTAGGCTCCACCGGTTCAGTCAACTCCTAGGCTAGCTCCTAGGTCAACTCGTTCATTCATTCATTCATTTATTCATAATTAATTAATTAATTAATTAATTCATTTATTCATTCATTCATTCATTCATTAAAGCACGTAAATTAAGCGAGCGCAACGCAAGAACTTTGGAGTAACTTTTTGTGCCATTCAAAAAGTGATGATTGAGTTGGAATTCGGCACCCAAAAAAAGTTGGAATTCGACACGAGGCATACAAGTGGTAACCAACTCTAACTTTTTGAAAGATGCCGACGCGGACCCCGTAGTTGACAGTGGTTGACATGTCTGGCAGTCCAGGGATGTATGATGAAGCTCCACACTCAGGAAAGGGATCATTGGCTTAGGTCTGTGGTCTGCTCGAGCCACTTCAAACTCCAAGGTTGACAATACATGCAGACTGAGCGTGAGCCTCTCTATAGCTAGGGCAAGTGCAGGCTTCTGAATCGAAGCCATTCGAATCCCCATTGAAAGTTCACAGCCTTTTGCAGCCTCGTCGCCTGGAAGAAGTCCCTCTGAAACTTCTTTGCTGTCCCACAAGGACGACGGATATTCTTACAGTGGTTTGACAAACTTTATAAGGTAAGTTGGATTGAAGCTGTGGGGTTCATTTGGTCTCACCAGCTCCCTCAAATGCTCTTCCCGACCAACTGCACTCACCATATTCACCTCTGAGATTCTGATAGATAAGGAAGTTGATGGATTGCAAACGTATGAAAAGATAAGCAAGGAGAAAGGAATTGCACAGGGCTGCACGTGCGAATTGAGAGCTTCGCACGGAATGCGCGTGAAATATGTGGGGACTAGCACTAGCGCACAAGGCTTTCAGACTGGTTATTACCGGCTTAAAGGCAGACAGACACATAAAGAAAAAGCCACAAGCAAACATATGATAGGCACTCCTGCAGAGATAGAGAACCAAGTATGTAGATAAATGCAGAGAGGAAATAATCACAAACGAAATGATTGGCATGCGTAATGCGCGCGGGTATCGGAGGGACAAATTGGTAGACAGACAAATAGGGAGGCCCACAGTTTTTTAAGCAGGCAAAAAAGAAGAAGCAGCGGCATGCAGGCGAACAAATAGCAAGACAAAGGCCTCATATACAGGCAGAAAGATAGTTACATCTTGGGGAAGAAAGGCAGAAAGGTCTGTGTATGTGTATGTGTATGTGTATATGTGTATGTGTATGTGTATGTGTATGTGTGTGTATGTGTATGTGTGTATGTGTGTGTGTGTGTGTGTGTGTGTGTGTGTGTATGTGTGTGTGTGTGTATGTATATGTGTGTGTATATATATGTGTGTGTGTGTGTGTATGTGTGTATGTGTATGTGTGTGTGAAAGAGAGAGAGAGAGTTGCTTGTATAAATTATGTGTGTGAGTTATGTTTGTGTGTGTGTATGTGTGTGTGTGTGTGTGTGTGTGTGTGTATGTGTATGTATGGGTGGGTGGATGGGTATGTGTATGTGGGTGTGGGTGTGGGTGTATATGTGTGTGTGTGTGTGTGTGTGTGTGTATGTATGTATATGTATATGTGTGTATGTATGTGTATATATGTATATATGTGTGAAGTGTGTGTATGTGTGAAGTGTGTGTGTGTGTGTGTGTGTGTATGTGTGTATGTGTGAGTGTATGTATATGTGTGTGTATCCGTGTATGTGTATGTATGTGTATATGTGTGATACTGTGTGTGTATGTGTGCGCGCGCATGCGTGTGTCAAGTATGTGTAAAGTGTGTGTGAAGTGTGTGTGAAGTATGTGTATGTGTGTGTGTGTATATGTATGTGTATGTGTATGTGTGTATGTATGTATATATGTATGTATATATATATATATGTATGTGTGTGAGTATGTGTATGTATGTATGTATGTATGTGTATGAGTGTGTATGTATGTGTATGTATGTATATTTGTGTGTGGTCCATGCTTGCCTGTATTCTTGAAGTTCTGCAGGTGAAGAGGGATCCTGTGGGAGAGAAGGAGAAGGCAAAGGACAAGGATCATGTGGCCGCGCAGTCTCATGAGGGAGGAGACGGTCAAGGACTGGTGGAGGAAGAAGAGGAAGTCAGACAGCAAAAAAGTATCGGGAAGGAAAAGGTGTGTAAATTGTATGCGTGTGTTGTGATTGTGTGTTTGTGTATGTATGTGCATGTGTGTATATGTGTGTGTATATATGTGTGTGTGTCTGTGTGTGTGTGTGTGTGTATATGTGTGTGTGTGTGTATGTGTGTGTGTGTGTGTGTGTGTATGTGTGTGTGTGTGTGTGTGTGTGTGTATATGTGTGTGCATGTGGTATGTGTGTGTATATATGTTTGAGACAGAGAGAGAGAGAGAGAGAGAGAGTATATTTGTTTTGGTGTATGTTCACTATGTTTTATGGGATCCCTACACCATTTTCTGTCACTTCTACTCAGAGTCTTCGTCTTTTGTCCCATTATCTATTTGGTTATGTTCCTTTTTGTCGCTT
Source organism: Chromera velia (assembly GCA_018398765.1). Lineage (NCBI taxonomy): Eukaryota > Chromeraceae > Chromera > Chromera velia. The sequence goes on along the minus strand of JAHBMJ010005597.1, from coordinate 26,483 downwards.
TCTCGCTTTTTTATACGACCCGATGTACTGCAGGCCTTTTTGTCGATTATTTTCTCTGGCTGTCCACCCTTCCAATGGTATCTGCTTATGTCTCGGTCTCTTTGTTACCTCGTATGGTCCTGTTTTTGTCTCACTGAACGGTTATCTACATGTCTCTTTGACAATGCCTGCATGACCTCAGGTCTCTGTATCTGCCTGCCGTGTTGTCTTTTGATGTATTTTCGCGTTTCTTTTACTACAGCAATTCAGAGTAAGAATTAAGAAACGTTCAAAAAGAGAAGGGAGAAAAGGGAGGAAGGCTGGAATGCAATGATATGGATAGTCTATCCTTCTGTCCCTATTTTCCTTACACTGTGACAAGCTTCCATTCTCCCGCCCATTTTTTATTAATCTTTCTTGGATGCAGACCTCGACAGAAATGTCTACAGTAGCAATTTCAAAATACTCAACTGCTTCTCTGGAGACGGCCATCGGAATGGCATCTCTGATAGGTAGGGGGGGAATAAGATCCGTGTTCAAAGTGAAGGGGAAGGATCTGGAGAGGGAAGCTTCGCAGACAGAGACAGGGCCTCATGAGGAGCTGCCCGAAGTGGTTGCTCTAAAATAGATAAAGGTTGGTCCTCTGTCTCTCCTCCTTTCTTATCTTGACAACGTCTTATTCGCTGGTGAGTGTTAATACATGAGAGTAGCTTGAGTGTCTTTTGCGGTTTTTGTCAATTTTCTCTCCTATTTGTTTGAAAGGCCTCTTGCAAGCACCTTCCCTAGTATACATTTCTTCCTAGATAATTTTATTTCCATGCTGCTGAAGATGAGTTTGCACATAATATCTTCTACTCCACAATGTCCACCAAATCTGCAGTGATGCTTTACATGTACATCCATTGTCGTTCATTCTCGTCCTGCACACTCAAAAAGGGCAATGTATAAGTCAAATCTACTCTGTAGTGCTTTTTTTGATTTGAGTAATTTGTCTAATGGGGGATACCCTTTGCAGGTCACCCGTGCTTTCTCTGCCGCCGCTTGTGAGGCAGAAGCGCGCGTGCAGCGTGTTGTGTCATCATTCGAGGGCACCGCTAAGCTCTTAGGATGGGGGCACAACGATGCCAAAACAACGTTCTGGCTGATTATGGATGCCTACTCTGGTGACTTGACCGGACGTCTTCTCGAAAGCCGGTCTGGTGGTCGACCTTTTCCCTGGCAAGATCGGGTAAAGGCAGTCAGATACACTGCCAGGACCACCAAACAACTCCAGGAAGGTGGCTGGGGTCACTTTGACCTCAAATGCCCTAACGTCTTAGTCAAAGAGGTCAACAGTGTCGTTGAGTTTGCACTGACTGACTTTGGTCTGGCGTCACGTGTGCCCGTCATACACGAGGGAGAGGAAGAGGGCAAGTCTTTTCAACTTCTTTCAACCTGCAAAGGTCAGATTAAGGGCTCCTAATCACTGTTTTTGGGACTTCATGTGTGTCTATTTCGTCTCTCATATTGTTTTCTGGTGTGCCACTGTATGGGTGTTGCAGGTTTTTAGGCTATGCACTGCACATTGAGTGTCATGGTCTTCTATTAATTGTCTTAATTCTCTTTTTGATTGCATGTAAGAACTCCAGGAAACCTGAACCCATAGTACTTTCTGAAGCAGAGGATTCTTCTGTTGCATGAAAAGAACGACACCATACATCCACTTGGAATTATAAGTCGACAGTTGAGTGAAATTGATATTTCAAGTTTGATATCCATGGTTCTAAATCATCCTACGGAACTTCAGCGAGAGAAAATGAATAGTGAGACAGGATGTGTATCTGTATGAGGGCTGTTGACGTTGGTTCTTTCTACACTTTTGTTTAAAAAATTTTTTTCGTACTGGGCATTCTTTCTTTTCGATCTGCTTTTTGAGTCTCTATACGGACTTGTATGTAAAATTCATTGCAGATGATGTTGGACCAGGTTTTTGGGAATGTTCCCAGCCGACAGGACAGGTTCTTGGGCTTTGTTCGTATGAGGGACACTGACCCCGTGTTCCGAACCGGCGACGTGATAATGGTTAGAAACCGGGCCGATGAGTCCGCTAACTTCCTACAGGAAGTGGTGGAAAGGCTGACTGAGTTGTTTCTCAGGTCGGTTCAAATCCCTTGCACAATTGTTCACACTCCCTTCACTACCGGTCTTAGCGTTCTTCGTCTCAATGGAACGTTTGTCTCTCAGATGCTTTTCCTTCTCGCTGTTTGTGGACTCTTACCGCCAAAGGCACCATGGAGGTAGATTCTTAAGAACCACTTGTGTGCCGAGAGATTGTTGTTTAATTCTTTTGTCTCTCCATTCATATTTGCGTTATTCTTTTGAAGGCAGGCCCCACTCTTCCCTGGCTGCTTGCAGTTGTCTGGATCCAAATCTTGATAAGAGGCCGGGGTTGGAAGCACTCGTTGAAAAACTTGATGAGTTGCTGCAGAGGGAGGAAAAGGGAGACGCTGGGGCTGACTCTGACAGTCACTGTGAAAAGGAGAAAATTAAAAATTTGATGGACACCCTGGAGCCTCCCGTCACTGAGAACAAAGGGGGTATGACTCTATGCTTGAGAGTCTGGCAGGCCCTGTATTCCTTCTGCATGGTCAGTGTGCATAGCAATGCCATTTCAGTATTATTTTGTATAATTGTACAAGCACTATTGTCTTGCTGTACATTTTTGAAAGGGTGTTTGTCTCTTGTATTCACAAGTTTCTTACGGCTGTGCAAGAGTATAAGTGTGCAAAGTTAAGTGTCACAACTCTGCTCAATTTGTCCCTTCTGTAAGTTTATTGCAGAGCGTATGTCAATCAAACTTGCTTGCAACTCTCTAACGTTTTTTTCTGTTCTTGAATCTTCCCAAGCTACCGTAACGTCTGCTTGTCCATGGTCTTACAAGAAATTTCAGGTTTTATCACCTTGAGAAGCCAAAACTACATCCATTTGAATATGCAGGCTAATTTGATGTGCCCTCTTGCGCCCCTTCTTCTGCTTTTAGAGGTTTCTTCTTCCCTTATGGTGGGCTTCCTCCCTCCGCTCCCGAAAGCCTAACCCAGGACAGAGAAAGAAGACTGTCACACAGGAGTTTTTTGACTATTGGGTCAAGACTTGGGCTGCTGTCACTACAGCAGCTTCCTCGGGTTCACCAGAAAGATCTCCAAGTCTGCTCCCTCCCGGTTTGAAAAAGCCCTCAGACTCTCCTGATGGATCTCTAGGACGTTCCCGCACTAGCTCTCTGGCTTCTTGCTCTGGCTCTTCCTCCAAGGCTCAGTCTACTGCGAGACTAACCCTGAGGGGTCTTCCCCCTAGTCCGTCTCGCCATGCTCTGCCGAGGTTGCCTCTGCGTTTGAAGGAGGGGGGGAGATTCGAGAAGTTTGCACAGTATTTGATGTATAACATCAACGGGCATCGACCCGGAGGGGTGCATGACATCCAGGGCAGTGGGGAAGAGAGTTCAGCATCTGATGCAGACAGGCTCCCCACAATAAGCCTGGTCTCTGCGCATCTCCTCTGCCCCCGAAAAGACATCGTGCCTGAGCCTGCACGCTCTCTATTCCCCCCCTCCCCTGCATGGTTTCAGCAGTCAAGCAAGAGGACTGCTGCCCTGTTTCGTTCTCTCTGCAAACAACAGTCAGATCTGCCAACCTTGAAGGTGCTCTCTGAGCAACTGCAGAGTTCAAATGGACACGCAACCTCGCTGGGGTGGTCCAATATAGAAATAGGGAGAGGGAGCGATTACTTCAAAGCAGTCATTACTCATGATCAGACGATCAGTGAGCTCGAAAGACTCGAGAGCGAGGGAACATTGGCAGGGTTGCTGACTGCTGGGGCTGACCTTGTGCAGTCAGTCAACCTCCTGGTGTGGCTCACGTCTACCAGAATTCCGGGACGTGTGTCCATTGCTCTGAAGCCTCTGAACAGTGAGAGGCAGTTCGCGTTGCATAACTCTCAGACACAGATAATAACTGACCTCACTGAAGGTTGGCCTTTTGCCTCCTCGAAGCTTCCAAGCGAGCTTTAAAAGCAGATCACCAACACCAGTAGCAGCAGCAGTAGTAGCAGCAGCACTCAAGGTAACACTCTGAGCGAAGACCCCCCCCCCAATACTACTACCTCATTCTGCTAGCTTCTTTAAGTCCCCGCAAGGACCCCAGTGGCTCATTTTAAGAACCGCCCATCGTTGTGATCCACCGCCGACGCATCACTTCTGAGAGTACCACTGCTGAACAGAACAAGTCTGCTATTGAGGGGGCCTTTGAAGACAAGCAGAGCAAGAACCTAGGCAATAAGGTAGATGATGGGAAAGCCTGTGGGGAGAGCTTTAATGCTACTGACAACTTGAAGGGAGGGCCCAAATCGTCTGAGCCTGCAGATAGGGTAGCAGCTATTAGTGGTGTCTCTCGAGCTGTGTTCAGTGGGGGTAGTACGGGAGGCGGGGACAGAGAAGATGAAACAAACAGAGATTTCGATGAGGAAACCGTCAACACCAGTCGGCTTGAGGAGGATTATGTTTTCTTTTACGTCCAAAACAGGGAGAAGGAACTCTTAAAGGGAGATCAGATCGGAATGGGAGTCGATCCGACAAAGTGGCTGGAGGTCGGGGAGAAGGGGCAAAAATCTGTTAAGGAGGGACTGAAATGCCACTGGTATGACCCAGTGGAAGTGCCTATCCGATTCCGTATTAACAAAGCCGCTGGAGGAGTCTGGGTTGATGCAAGCACCTTGAAACAGATCACCCTAGCCAGGGTCAATAAACAGACCCCTACTGTGCCAGCCCCTCGTCAGCCTGAGGGTGGACTTTTTGCTAGGTGCTGCAGCGGTAGGGAGGTTGACAAGGGATCAGAAATTACCTTCCAGTAGGTCTTCTCACAACAGCCTGGCCTGCATCAGCATGTTATTGAGAGAATTTAAAACCAGTAAAACTGCTTGCAAGGCTTAAAAGCCAGAGTCTTCTTGCCACATCGTCAGGTTTCTTCAGTTCTCTTGCCCAGGAAAAAAAACGATCTCCTTTCACATATTTTAGTAGTGACCAGTGACTCGTTACCGAGTCTGTACAGCTTCAAGTCTTCCTAAATTACAAAGTCCACTCCATCAAGACTCGGATCTATTCATGTACTTACAAAAGACGTTGAGGTTTAAAGCGGAAGACTGGATGCATCAAGAACATTGTTTTCACTGATTTCCTTGACAGTCACTGTAATACAGTCTATGCATGTAGGTGTCTGCATCGATTTTCATTAATAAAATTATATAAACATTTCGACAAAATTCATTTGATTTAGAGACATAAAGTTTTCAAACTACTCAATTCAATCAGTAAAATTATGAGTAGCTGACTCTAAGCTGAGATATCTTTTGATATTTTATTCTTTTTAAAGTGATTTGAAGTGTTGATTAAAGCAATATAGCGTGGCATCCTAGAAAATGACAGCTTTTCCTTGCCTAACGTTAGAAGTATCCAGCTGGCTCTGGATATGGAAAATGATGGCGCGTCATAGTCATAGTCCTAGTTAAAGTTAAATAAATTGTGATGCCTGAGTAAGCCCATGTAACGTACGATTTAGCTAAGACTACATTAACAGATGCTGACACCTACTAGTAGTCCAATATATTAAGCCGTCAGCAATGGACCATGGTTCATCCACAGTACTATCAGTACTATACATAATATATCCTTATCTTAATAAGTTGTCTATTGATTAAAAAAAAATTTTAAAAATCATATGAATATAAAAACATTTATGTTAAATTGAATTGAATTAGAACTGGTTTGATATAAAGCTGGTAAGCCAACCTTTTTAGCAAGTTGGTAGCAACCTCTTAATTAGGGGGGGCATTGACTTAAAGTTTGTTCCTAGCGTCTGGCCTATACGTCTTTCATCTCTTCCTTCTATCCTGGTTACTGCTCTCGCTACTAGCTCTCTCTCTCATACGACCTCATACTTGACGCTCCTCCATTTGAATGCCTTCTTCGGCATTTGCTAAGTACTTCCTACCCCTCAGTCATGACCAGTGCACTGCCTACTCCTCCTTCCTCGCAGCCTTCCCCCTGTACTCCTCTGGTCCCCCGAATGCACGCGCTTGCCGCTTTCAGGTGGGCAATCTGCAGTCAGGCTCGGATCCGGCCGCACGTCTTGCTCACATGTTGCCCCCATTTCTCACTCAATCGCTCTGCCACCCTCTTCAAAAACATCTTTGCCTCCCCCTCCATTGTCCCGTCGACCGCACTCACGAGTGGAGTGAAGTCGCACCCTCTGTCTGCGCTTGCCTGCCCATGTTTCCTCTTCTTTTCTTCTGCTGCTGCTTTGACGGCTTGAGTCCAGGTCACCTTCTCCCTTGACGCGGCGTATGGGTTTATCACTCTGGTGTTGAAAATTGCTAGCCTTTGTGGAGCATAGGCCCCCCGGACTTGGAAGTCCCCCTTTAGCGCCGGACATCCCTGCACCCCCCTTTCCTCCCTAATGATCGGCTCCTTTGCGTGTCTGGCTAGCTCTGGCTACTAACCTATGTAAACCTATGTCATACAATGTTTGCTTATGAATGCTTCACTTATATAATATAAGACATACTCAAATTACATTATTTAAAACAGAAGAAGACATACTAAATTAATTAGTCTGATTTGGCTCTACTATGATCGATGCATTCTGTTATCAGTCTGATTCTAGACAGATGTTGAAGTTTTAAAATGAAAACTTGAGATCGGCTCATCGGCTTTAGCCATTTTAATTCAAGTAGTCTCATCAAATAAAAGTAAATACAAACGCTTACTGGTAGGACACTTACATTTATGTAGCATTAAAAGCTTCTTTTCTTGAGAAACAAATGTACGGCTGAGCGTACCGATAGCATTATTTTCTAAATTATTTTCAATTTCCATTTTTTAAACAATATTTTTAAGAGCTTTCCCCGGGAAACTTCCCCCTGTCCCCAAATTCTTCAATCCATGAAACAATTCTTTTCGTTTCCTTCTTTCAGATACTTTTATCTAGACTTTTATCGGCTTCCAAATTGCCAGCCGCAGAAGCTCAATGCCCTTCCTGTTCTAATAATCTGATAAACGCAGCAGCATTGTACTTCACTTTTGATCTGTTTTGCAACTGTGTCGTTCATAGTGGAGTCCACAGTGGTTTCATCTCTGCATTGAAAAAAGACACACTAAGAGAAGATTGCTTAGTAGAATCGCCACCTTGCCCTGTATCAAGGTGTGTGTCCTTTGCTACTCCAGATATTGAAGGTGACCGAACGCCGCTTTGATGACCCATGGTCGCTGCATCTGTACAAGAAGGGGAGAGCCTGGCGTTTGGAGTGAACACGATGCGACTCCCTTGTGCTGACGGACACGTCTGAGCGGCTTCTGTCTGTTCCTCCCTCTCCCCCCGCCCAATCGATGTTGAAAAATAAATCTCGCTCGTTTGATTCGAGAAGAAAGATTCTGTCCATTCTTCTCTGAACGTCATCAGACCTCCTAGGGGCGCACTGTGACCCTCTGTGTGTACACTGTCCGCCTCCCTTCCACTAGCGATGGCCTCCACAGCGGCTTCTTCTCCCGTCTCCCGAAAATCTCCGTCCCCTTCTTCTCCTCCCGTTCGGAGAATCCCCACCGACTCGGCTGCGTCTTTTGAGAAGAAAAAGGAGCCCTTCGAGTCCTTGCCTGCAGGGGGAAAGAGAGAGAGACACACAATTAAAGCGAGGGAGGCACAAATGATCCAAGATAGCGCACATGCAGTAAAATTGACGTCGGTATGTACGAGGAGTGTTCGGAGAGCGGTCTTGTCTTTTCCCCTTGTCTTCGTCTTCTTTCGGACAAAAAACAACAGACATGACCGGATTCATTTGCCAGACAAATCCCCAGCTGGTCCCTTGGGGTAGTGAAGACGCTCTTGAGATCCTGTGAGGTGGTGCACTCTCTCTCAGACGGGTGGCATGAAATTCAAACATCTTGCCTGCTTTCTTTATTGCTGAGGGGCGACTGAGAAAAGCAGTCAAGGCGAAAAGAAAAACGCAAGCCGTGCCCCTGAATGGAAAGAATTGGGACCCTTGAGGGGAGGGGAGGGGAGTGGAACGAAGACGAAAGAAAGCAAAACCCGACCGACACATGAAGAGAGAGAAGAGAGCAGGGAGAGAATGGAGGGAATGGACAAGAGAGAAGTGGTACCTATCCCACCCACGAGACGAGACTTCATGTTTCTTTGTTTTCTTTATTGTCTTCTCACTTCTTTCGTCTGGTCCCACCAACAAGCCCTTCGATCGACTGCTTTCCGTCCTCGCAGGCACTCTTTTTTTTGTCTCTCTCGCGTTGCGTATTTCTTTTGAAAACTTCGGAAGGAAGATGCCAATGAAGCATTAATTAAATTTTGCATTCAACTTTCTCTTTCTTCTCATGCACCGACTGGCCGGCTGACTTTTTCTCTTCTTCCTCTGGAGGATCAACATCATCGCCTCCAGGGCGTTCTGCTCGTGTATCCGCGGGCACACAGTCCTCAAAATGGCCTGCAGAAATTAAAAGAAACAGCTACCATGCATGCACACATGCATCATGCATGCATGCAACGTTTCCAAGCAAATACACATGCAGGCAAGAATACATTCTTGCACACATGCATCATGCATGCTTGCATGCATGCAATGTTTCCAACGATCAGGCAGCGTTCGCCAGTCAGGGAGGCACTTATCCGACAACCTGCTTTCTTTCCGTTCCATTCTTCTTCCTGGTTTGCATTTTCTCACCCGACGAGCCATTCTTTCATACAGAATATGTATTAACACAGAAAAAGAATATGTATTAATACAGAAAAAGAATATGTATTAATACATTCTGTATGAAATAAACGCTCTCACCCGACAAGCCATTCGTTGCAGGGAATGAAGTGCGGCTTGTGCGTTCTGTCAATCGTCTAGTGGTTGGTCTTTCTCACTAACTCCTGGAGGCAGCCCTGCAGTCCGCTTTCTCTCTTCTTTCCTGACTGACTGACTGACTGCAGCTTCCGGACTCGAGAGAGGGGAGGGAGGCAGGAGGAACCAGCACTTGGCGGCTTGCATCTGCAGGCATGCGTCAAGTGAAGGGGCAAAGTGTCTCTCTGTGTCGGGGGCTATTCGACTGATGTATCGCACCCTTTTCTTCTCCTTTTCTCTCCGTCTCTGGGCGTCTCTCTGCCTTTCTGTCTCTGTCTCTTTTTGCGTGTGGAGGGGGGGGAGGGGTCGGGAGAGGGACGGAGGGAGATGGAGAGAGGACAACGACAGACAGGGAGGACTCGTATGTCTTAGAAGGTCCCGCAGAAGTTCAACAGACGATGTGATTTCTCTCCAATGTGCGTGAAAAATGAGCGAAAATACCCTGCATGCATATTCGAAACCAGCCAGGCAAGAAATCTGTTGGGCAGCTCAGGAAGCAAAAAACAAAAAAAACAATCCAACCTTCCCTGGCTCTTTCCGTTTCTCTCAGGCTGACCTCATCTCTCATTGTCTGGAGGGTCCCTGGAGGAAATGCCTTCAGGAACCGCCTGCACTCATTCATATCATACACTTGTTCGGACAAGCGTACATCCATGCAGATTCTAGAGACCCAGCTCCTCTGTTGAGGATATTTGTAGTGCAGCTGTCCTCGCCGAATCTGTAGCGTGTACAGCTTACGAGAGAGCAGAAAGAAAAGCACAGAGACGGGACGAGAAATTGTATGCACATTTCTCTTCCTTCCTTTTTTAGAGACAGGCAGGCAAACGATGGGATCATGCATGGAATTCGTGGAAGGAATAAAGCATACATCGAGGATCTTCACGTAATGCCAAAGCCGGATCATGCCGGCGGATTCAACATGAGCACGCCTCTAATATGCAAAAGTTGAGCAAGAGAAGGTTTGAACCCCCCCCTCCTCGAATAACAAAGTACCATTTCCATCTCATGCATCTCATATCTTCCTGCATGCTCGCACACGTCATGCAGAGAGAGACGCAGTGCGAGGAGGCTACTGACCATAGGCCCTCCCCGATTTGTGCTGCAGGCCACTTGATGACAAACCGAGAGAGGTCGAGAATGTCCCCGAATGGAAGTTCCCAACTGCAGGAAAGACATCAGGAGAGCGAGAGACGGGGAGTGTGAGAGAGAAACACATGCAGCGGGCGTGTGAGGGACATTTCTGCAGATGCATAGAGCAGAGAAACAAAAGAGGAGCGAAGTAGAGGATGCTGATAAGTGAGAAAAGTCAAGAGATCGGGACAGAGAACGAAGGACATGACGAGAAAGAGAGAGAGAAAGAGAAAGAAAGAAGATAGAGAGGAATTGAGTCTCATTGGACAGCGTCATTTTGGCAGCAGCACACAAGCAAACCAAACCCCCCAATTTGCTGAATGTTCGCTATTTTGCCTGTCCGCTTTTCTGCCCACCCCTCCTCGCACCCCTTCGAAAGCTTCTGACTGACTTGTCAGACAAAAGGACGGGGACACACCCTGCGAAAAGGCTCTCAAAGAACCTCAGAGACCATCCGCTCTTCCCTGCAGGCAGATGGATTCATGCAAAAAAAATCTGGGAGAGTAAGTCAGAGAAACGGTCGACAAGTCAAGCCTCAAGAAGCGAAGAGCGAATGAAAGCAAAGGAAACAACCCCATCATGCAGACTCCATCTGCACGTGTGGGAATCGAAACTGTTTTTCTTTCTTTCTTTGGTTCACCTACTCTGTGCAAGAATTCTTTTCTTTTTGTCTCTTCTCTTATCTTGCGGTATCTCCCACAATGCTTCGACGTGTTCCTTTCCCTGTTTTTCGATCTTTCCTTCTTTCCAACAACAGAATCCCCCCCGACTGACCCCTGGGGATGAGGCAAAAGTCCGACTTGGACATCCTCACAAACATCGCGACCTGAGAGGTAGATACACAGAGATCTGTGCACACACATATGTCGAGGATATGTCTGGAGAGGGCGCAGCTGTCGTACAAAGTTCCACTTGTCTGTTGTCTTTCACAGAAGAGAAGAGAAGAGAAGAGAAGAGAAGGGAAGAGGAGAGGAGAGGAGAGGAGAGGACAGAGAAGACCGACAGACGCACCTTGTCAATCAGCCCGTCGCTCACATCCACACCTTCCATGCCCTTCATCGAGAGGACCAGCTGTCGGGAGTTTACAGGACTTCCCTGCAGGCAGCCAGGCAGGGAGGGAAGCATGCGGGCAAGAGCATGGATGAAGGCAGTCAGCACAGCAGTTATCAAATCAGGTCTGCCCTGAGTGATCATGTCCATGTGAAAGACGAGGGGGTTACAAAAAGCGCACCCATTGGTACACACCAACAAAACTCCCCCTTAGGCAGGCCCCTGCATGGAAAATACCAACGAACCAACCCTCGGATGAGGTCCTCTCGAAGGGTCTGCACGTCCGTAGAAGCACGCAAGGCTCTGGTTCCTCTGCCCGTCTCTCGGCTGGTTCTGCCGTCTCACCGCCTCCAGCTTTGAGAGATCCAGGTAGTTGATGTGCCCTGCTTGCATGTATGTGAATAAATGGAGGAATGGAGGAATGAACAGAGGAGACAACGGGAAAGAGGGGGAATGAGGGCGGGAGACAGAAAGGAGAGACACAGCGGGAGGGAGAGAGAGAGAGAGAGAGAGAGAGAGAGAGATTGAGGGAAGCTGTCCGAAAGAATGCAGGAGAAGCATTGTTGCATGTACTCACCCATGCATCTTGATACTCGCTCTATCCACCCACTCACTCACTCACTCACTCACTCACTCACTCACCAGGAAAGCTGACGTCCCTCCACTCTTCAAAATCCGACACAGCCATCCAGGGCCTGTCGTTGAATAGTTCAGTCTCTGGAGTCACCTGAAGGAAGGAAGGGAGCAAGGACAGAAGGAAGGAAGGAAGGTGGACCAGGCCGTTCTAAAGCATCAAACAGAGAGCAATGAAGGAAGGAACCAGTCAAACAGACACGCACGACAGCAAAGGGAGAGAAAGGACGGTGTCCCCAAATCCAAATGAGCCATGCACCAACTGAAGTGAGGCAGCCAGGAAGGGGGTGGGCTCGTGCTTGCACGCAAACTCACTCACTCACTCACTCACTCACTCACTCACCCACCTTGATGGACAGGGGGATGTGGTGCCTCCAGGAGGGGAAGACGCCGGAGGAGAGACCGGAGGTGAACGTGAACACGTGGTCCCGTCCCCCTGCACAAAAAGCACGCGAGCGAGAGAGAGAACAGATGTACTTGCCTGTTTCTTTCAGGGCAGGAGGAGAGGAGAGGAGAGAGTTCGTCGGGCTGCTCTGGTGCAAGAAGGTCACGAGCGGATCACGTCAGGTGGCTGGAAAAAGAGAGGAACAGGAGGACAGAAAGAAGACAAATGCAGTGTGGGACCCTTTTCTTCGCCGTGCGTTGCTGCACACAGACAGACTGCCTTCTCGTATTGCTTTGTGTGTGTGTGTGTGTGTGTGTGTGTGTGTGTGCGTTTTCTTTTTCTTTTGAGACAAAAAGACTGCCAAGCAAACAAACAAATGGACGGAGAGACTGCCAGAATGATGTACGTCCTATGTGTTCTGTTTTCTCTTCTTCAATACCGACATACCCGAAAACCAGAAAGCAGCAAAAAGACAACTGGCCGACGAAAGACAGGCAGAAAAAACGCTGCGATTCATCATAACTTTCTGTTCCTTCATTGCGCACAGACGGTTCTGTGCTTCTTTTCCATTCCCATCTTCTTGACACACGCACAGGGGCATGCATGCAAAGAGAGAGAGAGAGAGAGAGAGAGAGAGAGCACCGACGTGCCTCCTCTTTTGAAGAACGGGAGGGACTCCACCGCAGCCGCGAAGGCGACGTCCAGTTGCGGAACTCTGCAGAACAGAGCAGAACAGAACAGAAGAGAGCAGGATAGAAGATCTCTCCGAGGGGCCGCATGTGACTCCGGCTTTTACGCATATTCCTCACAAAGAGGCGAACTGCCGCCAACATAACATCGGAACTCATCGCCTCAATGTAAACTCACGCTAAGAAGAGGAAAGGCAGGGAAGGGCTAAAGAGACACAGGAGAAGGTGACGGAGAAGGGAAGCACGATTGAGGGTCGGAACAAACCGGCAAACAGGCAAAAGGAAACAGTGGAGAGACACAAACACTGATGGCGATGCAGAGTGGAGACAGAAACAAAGAGTCAAAGAGAGGAGACCAAATAACGACAACAAAGACAGACAGACACACAGACAGACAGACAGACAGACAGAGACAACCGACGTCATGGTATTGCTTTCAAACAGGCAGATTCCGAAAGCAGGCACGAAGAAGAGGTCTGCCTCCTCAGGATCCATAACCCTCACCCAGCTCCTCGTGCCGTCCTGCCCCTTCCCAGTCCCCGCCCCCCCGGCCAACAGAAGTTCGAAGACCCGCACGTCCCCTGCCCACTGGCCCCAACTGCAGAAAGAGGCCAGGCCGGCACTCAACGGGGCGAGTGCGGGAACCTCCTTGCGAGTATACACAAACACCCGGACAGGCTCCTGCAGCCATGAGTTGACAGCAGAGCGCGACAGCCTGCTGAGGGCTTTTTCTTCCGGATCTCGGGACGCTTTCAGGTTCTCTTCCTTCTCCTTCTCTTTCTCCGTGTCTTCCTTTGACTGTGCCAAAAAAAGGCCGTTGAGAATATCCAGTCGGAGGATATCCAGCTCATCCATCGAGAACAGCTGAGACCACCAAGATTCCTTGAAGAACCCTGCAGGAAATCGTGGGGGGGAGGAGACGTTGTGATGCGGGATCTATCGTGAGAGAGAAGTCTGATAGACGGAGGGAGAAAAGGAGAGGAAGTGGCAGAAGTCAGCTCGGCTCGGAGCAACAGATTACAGCTAGGGTAGACGGTGTGTGTGTTTGGCTCTTTCTTCCCCGGCAGATCCATCCCCAGCAGACTGTCTGTTCACTCACACAGCAGAAGAGATGCGGGCAGAGGGGAAGATGAGGATGCAAGAGGTAGAGAGGCAGTCGGGAAGAGACAACAGGTTTCCCCTCGACCTCAGGCAGCAGGCACGAAGAGATCGAGTCCGTCTACGCAGGTACAAAAGGGGACTGGACATATACAGAAAGTACAGGAAGGAAGAGATACATGTATATATGCATACTCACATGGAGAAACAGAACCGAAGGCTTCACTGAGGAACGAGACCGTCTCTGCTGCATGCGAGAGGTTGTTTGCGTGCAGATGGCACCTTGCCAGGAAGAAGAAAACAGTCGACAGTCCCAGCACGCAGACGCGTTGTTGCAGCGCCACCCCCCCAAACCGCAGAATTGTGTGGTAGACGGCCAGCACCACATCGCATATCGGCGTGTGTCCGCTCTTCAGGTGATGGAATGCGGAGCCCCAATCCACCTCCGACTGGCCCTGTGCGGTGCAGTTCGGATTCCATGTCACGTCGTGAACGTACATCTGACAGCCTTGCAAGGTAGACGAAGCTTCTGTCAGATACACGCAACGTTGAAGCGCCAAGCCGTCTCCTGCTTCGGCTCTCGAGGTTGTCAACTGGTTGTGTCCGAAAGAAGAGCACGTGAAATTGAGGTGACAAGAAGCAGTTTAGACCAAACACACCGACAGTAGATGAATGGCGAAAGGCCCTGCTGTCTGCGGGATGTTACAAAAAGCGCTAATTGTCGGGGGCAACGGTGGCGCGAATCATTCGGGTTCATTGCTTTAATAGCAGGGTGTCCTATTGGCCTAAATATCGCACCTCCTGAACATGCACGTCTTCATCGGAAGTTCATCCTTCTCCCTCGACTGTATGTGCTAAAGTTACTCTTTAGAAGTGGCGACGGTGGCGTAACTTCTTCAGAACTTGAATCGCAAAACAACAGTGACATATCAGTGACAGTCACGCGTGATGATCGCGTGATGCATGATGATGCATGCAGACTCTTGATGTTCATGCATGCATGCATACATATGCATACATGGTGGCGCCATGGTGGCGCCATGGCGTCGAGCCATCGTCGAGCCTCACTGCATGCGCGGCGCCGCCGCATCACGTTCTTGAATCTCCATTCTTCTCCACGATTTCTCCACGCTAAGCTTGCTCCTGCCAGGCGCTCTGACATGCAATGTCTGACACCAGATAGCTGTCGATAGATCAGTTAAGAATGCGTGATCAGTCTACTGCTCTCAATTTTCTGCTAGACCTCTTCTTGACGCAGAGACGACCCCGCTTCAGTCTGAGCGATCAACTAAGTTGTATATATCCCCAATCTGCTCAGACACGACTAGACTTACACGATGGAGCAGGAATCCTCAGTCTTTGCTGTCTCCACCATGGCGGACCTTGTGGAGGGATGGGACAAAGTCAAGCAGACACTTCTAGATCTGGCTGCTGCAGTGGAAAATGTCAGTGCGCGCATGCACGACTTTCAATTGACATTGAATTCTGCTTCCCCTGTAGGCAGCCTCGACCCACAAATGCTGTCTTCCTCTGCTCACCTTCTTTCTCTGCAGAAGAAACAAGTGCTCGCATCATGTCCAGTGGATGAGACGCATTTTTTGGCAGTCAGTCGAAATCCATCGACCTTTGTTGAGAGACGGGAGCTTGCACGGAGACGGCTATCCTTTATCAGATGATCCGGCGTTTGCCTTTAGGCCTTTCATGCCTGTAAATTCCCGCCAGACGCCTGCATGTAATCCCATAATGGTTCTATGAGGCAGAAATTCTTCCTTCTCCAGTTTTCCACGTGAAGTCCATTCTTGAATTCCCTTACTCTCCTCAAGACAGACCGTTTGTCTCAGTGTCAGACTTTCGCCGTGATGGACACTCTCTTCAGCTTTTCCTTTTGAAAAAAAAAGTTGGGCGCCTGCTGTTCACGTCTTGCAGTTCTCCCTTCCTTCCTTTCTTCCTTCCTTGTCTTTCCCTCTCCCCCCAGCCAGTCCTCTTCTCTTCTCTTCTCTTCTCTTCTCTTTTCTCTCTGCAACTCTCCTCTGATGAGATCGTTCCTCCTCACCGTCTCGTCCTGCATGTGCATTGATTGCATGTACGAGGGCATGGTGTTCAAAGACTGATATTGCTATTTGATGCTTTGATGTGCACTGTGTGTGGCAGGACTCGGCCTCTCTTGAGAACACCTGGCAGACCCTGAATTCTGTAAAGGCGATCGTTCAGGTGGTCAGTCAAGGCAAGAATAAGTAAAGTCATTGATTGTTTTCTGATTCGAAAGTCAGGAGCGAATAACGGACACGTCAAAGAAAAATAAGCCGACATCTATCGAGAGTGAGTTGTCAAGAAAACTGAGAAGACATAGATGGAGGGTGACGGCTGTTAATATGTTCGGCTCCGTTTTTCAGTGGGTGTTTCTCCCTTGCTCTCCGTCTTCATCTTTCCCCTCACAACCTGCTTTTGTTGTCAGACGGCAGACGCAGTCTCTGTGCTGCATTCAATTTGGCAGTCCGACAGACTCACAGAGTGATCCCTGCATGGGGATGTTTGAGACCTCCATGCATGCGATGAATCCCCTTCATTCCTTCCGACACAACAATTTTTCTGTCTTTGTTTCTGTCGAAGAGTTGGCCTATTACTCTTCGGGTGCCTGTGAGTGCGTGTCGGCTTGTGCAGAGACAGACACACACACACCCTGCCCGTTCCTATCTTGTACTCACCCCTGCACTCTGACATGCCTGCAGGATCTCGACCAGACCATCAGCAGACACTACCGGATGGACCTCGTCCCGGTAAGTGGCGTGACAAGACCAATGCAAAGGCACAGACAGCACAACCACACGAAGACGGCTGTTTTTGACGTTTGCTTTCGTTATGTCGGCGCGCACACTGGATATGCATGTTCCTGCAAGTCATCTGAATCGAGGAAAAAGACCCTGCTGATGTTCCCCATCCCCCTTTCTTCCTCTTGTTTCTTATCCGTATGTCTCCAGAAAAAGAAAGTGTGCGTGGATGTGTGTCGTGTCTGTGCGTGCGTGTATTCGTTCTCCCCGTAGCAAGACGAACGAAATCAAATGCGAGAGAGATCCCTATAGACACAAGACAAGAAGGAATGCCGAAGGACCAAGCACTCCTCGATCCATGCAGTCCCGTTCTGAGTGATCGATTCATTTATTTTATTCCCAAAGAACCTCGTCGAGCGTTCACGTTCTTCCTGTCGGTTCTCTTCGGTTGGCCTGGGACCCCACTACCCCCTCGTCCTTCTTTCTTTGGCTTCCTTTCCTCCAACATCATCCTGCCTCGATGGAATTGCCCCTCTCTCTCACTCTCTTTCTCTCTCTCTTTCTCTCTCTGTGTGTGTGTGTCTCTCTCTCTCTCTGTCTCTGTCTCTGTCTCTCTCTCTCTCTCTCTCTCTCTCTCTGTGTGTGTGTCTGTGTGTTAAATGCAGCTTTACGAGTGCGGTCTCGGCTGTATCCTTCAGGCGTTCCGTGCGGTCAGTCTGTCAGTCAGTCTACAGAGGCCGTCTGTATTCTGTTTTTTTTTTGTGCCTTTCTGAAGAAACCATTGTCCCCTCGCTTATTTTTCTTCCCCTGCCCGTAGCTTGTTGTCCCAGCCATAGAGCCGTAATGTCCTGAATGCGCCTTTCCCCTCTCCTCCGTTTTTCTGTTCCTCTGATCACCTACTGTTTCTCCTTTCAGATCATTCTTTTGCCCTCAGTGAGTCATTGCTTCCCCATTCCGCTCCCCCCTTTGCGGATCTGTTTGGGTAGAGTAAAAAGGCAGACCCTCAGGACTTGGATTTGTTTCTCTCTGCCAGCAGACTTCATTCCTCACTTTCTCCATCCTAATTCTCAAACCAATTAACTGTATGCCTTCGTTCCACTCCTTCTTTCTCTGTGCCTGCCTGCCTGCCGATTCTCTCTCTGTCATGCAGATAGACTCCGACTCCCTGCACGACTCCCTGGATGAGTTTTTTGACGATGGGGACAGGAGGAAGTTCTGTCTGTACATGAAAGTGGGGGCTGACGTGGAGGGCAGAAGGGTCCGTCCGTCGGAAGTTTGTGCTTTTGTGTATGTGTGTGAAGGAAAGGCATTCGATGGACATAAGAAATTTCATGTAGAAAGAATGGGTACACAGAAAGAATACACCACCATGACTGACAGACAAACCAGGCTTTTCATTTTGAGAGATGACTTTTCATTCAATGAAGAAGGGGGTGGAGGACTCCTGAATGATAACACAAAAGCTCGCTCTTTGTGAAGAACGGAGGCTGCACGCCTGCCCTCACTTGTTGTCTCAATTTTTCCGGTTGATTGAAGGGATCATCAAGTTGCGCACTGCCTGCATACAGACAGCATGGCGACCTAGCTCGGAAGAAGAGCGAAGGCTATCATATGAGTAGCTTTCCTTCTTCTTCCTCTTGCTTCCTCCCATGAACATTCACACACAAGGAAGGTGAATCACACTCCGGAACTCTCTCGCCTGGCCTTCATTCGCACCTTTTCCTTTTACGACAGGCTTTCTGTGCACGCTCATGCTCTGATCTGATTACCTCTCTCTCTGCCTGCAGTCCGGCAGGACAGCTGTCATTCGTGCGGCATCTGCGGGGGCCCTGGAAGCAGTGACGATGCTTGTGGATGCAGGGGCTGATCTGGAGGCTAGATCTAGTGTCAGTCAGTCAGTCAGTGCGTCTGTGTATTTGACTGTCTGTGTGTCAGGTTCGACTCATTTTTTGCTTCCTGTTTTTGGGGGGCCACAACATCTCACTGCGTCAGTCACAAGGTAGGGCCGTGCTTTGTGGGTCGGGTCTGGAGGTAGTCTTTGTGTGTGTGTGTGTGTGTGTGTGTGTGTGGGTCGGGTCTGGAGGTAGTCTTTGTGTGTGTGTGTGTGTGTGTGTGTGTGTGTCGGGTCTGGAGGTAGTCTTTTGTGTGTGTGTGGGGGTCGGGTCTGGAGGTAGTCTTTTGTGTGTGTGTGTGTGGGTCGGGTCTGGATTTGTGTGTGTGTGTGTGTGTGTGTGTGTGTGTCGGGTCTGGAGGTAGTCAGGAGTTTTGGGTGCGTGTGGGTGTGCGTGTGAGTTTCTTTCCAATGGACTGGACTGACGCCTTGTGACGGTGTCATGGTGAAACCATAAGGAGAGGAAGTCTGTCCACGCTTCTTCATATCTCCCCTTCCGTCCTTCTTTGAGGATCTTTTTTTTTTCTGTATGAAAGTAAACGCATCTTCATATCTCCCCTTCCGTCCTCCTTTGAGCATCTTTTTTTTTTTCTGTATGAAAGTAAACGCATCTTCATATCTCCCCTTCCGTCCTCCTTTGAGCATCTTTTTTTTTCCTGTATGAAAGTAAACGCATCTTCATATCTCCCCTTCCGTCCTCCTTTGAGCATCTTTTTTTTTTCTGTATGAAAGTAAACGCATCTTCATATCTCCCCTTCCGTCCTCCTTTGAGCATCTTTCAGTGGTCGTCTGCAGTCGGCATGTGTGGGAGAGAATTTCGAATTAAGAGTACGTCCTTCTTGGGTGAGCCTGTCTACACACGCAAGTGCTTCTGTCCCTACGGTCTGGACGCGCAAATCTCCTCCCTCTGACCTGACTGAATCTTGCAGGAGGGTCGGACCGCGCTTCTGTGTGCGAGCGCCAATGGCCACACGGCTGTGACAGAGTTGTTGGTAGAGAGGGGGGCCTCTCTGGAAGAGAAGGAGCAGGTTGGGGGGTTGGCCTGTATTAATACGAACATGCATTTCTGTGTTGTGTTGGTGCAGGGAAGCGTTGGCGTATTGTTCATGTGCATGCAAGTATTCTTTAAAGTTCCAAAAAAAAAAGTCTTCCTTGAAATTGGACGGGGTGGCCTTCCTAGACGCAAGGGAGCGATGGAAGGGTGCATGGCGTTTTGCTATTTGAACGCATCAGACAACAGGAAAGACCAAGGAAACCTGGCCACATCTCCTACACGTGTTTTCCCGTTTGCCTAGCTGCGTGGCTGCCTTTGGTTTTCTTGTTCTGTTCTGATCTGCCCAGGTGTCCCCTCTGCCTGATGCGATGCCCCCAATTAAGTGGTGGCAGGGTATGTACATTTGTTGTGGTTGTTTTCTTTGTGAGTCAGTCCCTAGCTCGATCCTCCCTCCCTAGCTGCACAGCCTGGGTGACTGCATGCATGTTGCCTGAAGCAGGATGGGCGCACAGCCTTGTGGTATGCCTTGTTCAGTCGGCTGCGGGATCTGGCGGAATTTCTCATCGGAAAGGGGGCAGACGTGAACGCGGTTGGAGATGTGAGTCCTCTGTCCTTGTTTTCCTCTGTTCGTTCTATGCGTGGATTGGTACTCGTTCCTTCTCTGTCTGCACGACCTGTCTGTCAAGCGGTAGGAGAGGTTAAATAAAACAATCGCATCCAGGGCCGTCTCCGTGTGGGTGCATGAATGATGAAGGAAGGACATCTAGGCACAGCATGACGACAGCACAACGAGGCATCCAGTCCTGACAAAATATGCCGTTTCCTCTTCTTCTTCCCTCTGACTGGCAAAGGAACGTGGTTGCATTCCTGCGTCCTACAACAGGCCGGGCTTTCTATGCGCATGCTACATTATGGATACATGCGAATTTCGTCTCGAACTGTCAATTGAAGCGCGATGCATCCCCTCCTCTCTTCGTCTGCCAGGCAACCGTTGGGGGGGGCGGGTAGAAGCAATTGTTCGGAATTTGATGGATGCGTGTGTGTGCGGGCGTCAGTATATGAGCGCCAGCCTATCGATCACCCATGTGCGCACACAACATGCACTGACTGCAGCGGGATATCTCCGCGCTTCATCTGGCAGCCGATTGGGGGGACAGAGAGATGGTGCGACTGCTGGTCGACAAGGGGGCTGACACGAAGGTGACAGACCGGGTGAGTGAGTCAGCTAGGTGGAAGTGAAGTGCATCTATGCAGGCCGAATTAAGTGGTTATGCATGAAAAAGACACACGAAGAAAGAGTGGGAAAGAAAAAGGTAAAATCACAAAGGAGGCTACGGGGCCAAATTTTATTTCCTGCCTGTACACTTGTTGACCTTCTTCGCCTTTCATTTTCTTTGCTGTGCTTGTGCGATTCCGTCCATCTGCCGACTTCTCTTCCGGTCAGAGTGATCTTCATTCTCCTCGTGTTCCGGGTGTCCTTCCATACAGACAGATTACCTGTCTTCCCTCTCCCTTTTTTGTTCGTTCCTTTCTCTTCCCTTGTCTTTTTCTTTCTTCATAGAGAGCAAGTCGCAAATAGAAAGGTCTGAAGGTCCTTCCTTCACAGAGAGAGACGAGACGTCGCATTTGTCGTCAAAGAAGTCGCGTGACATGATCTTGACCAGAAATTAAGCATATTGAACGCATGAAGCCATGACGCATGACGGCTGTGTCCTAGTTGTGCAGGACGGAAGGACGGTGCTCTACAAGGCGGCCACCTCAGGTTCGACAGAGACGGTCGAGTACGTTCTCGGCCTCAAGGGGACGGACATCAACCAGAGAATCGGGGTGGGTGCATGGACAGGCAGCGCGACTTGTGCATAAAGGGACTGCATGCGTGCATGGGCATACACACACAGACATATCATATACACCTGTCGTTGCATGCTTGCACGGAGACGTCCGCATCCCGTCTCTGCGTGGGGCCAGAAATGAACCAATGCCCAGGTCGGGCAGACCAGCAGGCAGTCGCAGAGGCAGAGAACCACAATCACACACACACACACACACACACAGAGAGAGAGAGAGAGAGAGAGAGAGAGAAAGAGAGGTTTTCATTGATCTGTCTGTATGATCTGTATGCATGTGTGTGTGTGTGCAGGACGGCAACACGGCTCTGATAGGCGCCGTCAACGGGGGACACACGGAGGTCATCAAGTTGCTGCTCTCCAGGGGGGCAGACATCACCATTCGGAATAATGTGGGTGCGTGCGTTCAGGGGTTGTTTGTTGGGCAAAAACATGTTCTCTTCTCCCCTTCTTTCCATTCCAAGTCTTCTGCTCGCTAATTGAGAGAGGAATGTATGCGCATGGGGGAACGGGAAACAGGAGGTGTGAGGGCGGACCTCGATCGGCAGAGAAGAGCAAAGAAAAGGGGACGGGATTGAGGGGGGAATCGATGATGTACAGATAAATGAGTGAGTGCATGGAGGAGGACGAGGGGTAGATGGAAGGACGGAAGGAGGGAGGGAAAGCGTGTGGTCAATCAAAAGGCGAAGACGGGTTCTTTTTGTCTCCCTCCGTCTCTGCATTTCGAGAATCGAGTTCTGTCTCCTCTAGAAGCGTCTGCGTGTTCCTTCTTTTGTGAGAGGCCTCCCTCCCTCCATGCGTTACAGTGTGATGCGCCTTTCCTCTATGGAAGGAGAATTGTTATTCTGCAAATGAAAAGAAAGAGGAATGGAGGAGCACATCATCGTTATTGACCGTCGCGTGAAAGCAAGTCAGTGTGTTTCCTGTGGGCCTTTGTTTCGTTTGTTCTTGCAGAGAGGAGCGAGTCCCCTTCTGTCGGCCATCGTGAGGGGAAAGAAGGAGACGGTGGAGCTCCTTCTTGAGAAGGGAGACGACATCCAGATGAGGGACAACGTCAGCCAGTCCGTGAGTGGTTGGAGAAGAAAACTGTGCACCTAACTCGTGTGCGTTGAATCGGCAAAGAGATGGAAAGGGACGCAGGCAGCCTGCGTGTCTCTGAGGGATCCCATCCGGCCAGTCCACATACGTGTGGAGGGGGTTCCTTCCATGCAGGGTCTTCCTTCTGTCTTTTCTGTTTGAAAAAAAAGAAAAATGTGCCGTGTGCTTTGTTGTGTATTTCTCTTGTCACAAGTTGGGAAGGAAGGTGGATGATTCACGGAATCTCTCTGGCTGCATGTACGTGTCTTTTTGTCGGACTGCATGCCTCTGAGGTGACAGACAGATATACGTACAGGTCCATATGTCCGTGTGCAAACGATTGGACGGACTGTTGCCTGCAGATCGGCAGAACGGTGCTGCACAGGACCGCCCTGGGTGTGGGGGGGAGGGGCCCGAAGGATCACGTGGAGATTGCAGGGGTGCTGTTAGACAAGGGTGCAGACATCGAGGCTAGGGACGAGGTAGGTCGGTGCATGGAGGGAGAGTGGAGAGGGGAACGTTCGAAAGGGAGCTCCATCCGTATCGTGTTCTGGTGTATCAATGGGGAGCGCAGACGGACACGGGCGTGTATTCGAATACAGAGAAAGGGAGAGTCATTGAACAGGAAGAATAAACGCGTGTACACACTCACTCATTCAAGGAGAAAAGGAAGCCGCCTAGCTGTGCACGCACATTGAGTTCTCCTCCATCAGAGAAAAAATTGCAGTCCGGTTTGGTCATGCAATGATTGATGTATTTTGATTGATTCATTGCACATCAGCATGCATGAGTTCTTCCTCTCTTTCTTCCTGAATGCACGAATGCATGCAGAGTCAGCGCACCCCCCTGCTGTTCGCCATTCTCCAGAAGTCTGCGAAGGTTGCCAAGCTTCTCATCGAGAGGGGGGCAGACGCTGCAGCGAGAGACGCGGTAGGTAGGTCTCTTCCTTCCTTCAACAGAGAGAGGAGAGGCGAAAGATTGAATGTATGAAGAGACTCCTCATATCTCCTCATGCAAACTGGTGGTTGGAAGGTAGCCAGAGAATCCGCATGCGAACAATGGAAGGTCAAATAAATCCACATGCATGTATGCGGATAGAGAGGTGCAGAGAATGAATGCACTGGATGACCGAAAGAAAACATCCATCAGGACCTGCAGAACTGTTCCGCCCCCTGCCTGATTGTCCCTTAATTCCATTCCTGCACGCATGGGGTGGATTAAGTGGACACGCACTTCTTTCGCCCCATACATTCTCGATCTGTTTTTGTTTGCATTGCAGGAAGGCAGACAGGCCCTCCACAACGCCGTGCGGTGCTCCCCATTGACTCCCATGATGGCCGTGGTGGAGACCCTGTTTCAGAGGGGAAAGGGCGTGGAGATAGAAAGCCGAGACGGGGTCCGTCGGTCGGTCGGTCGGTCGAGGTGTAGAGAGAGTTGGTGACCCCTTGAAGCGTGCCTGGCTCGTGGATTGATTGAATGTGTCAGCTGGTCTCTGTATTTCCGTTTCTGGGTCTACGTCTCTCTCTGTCCCTCGGGCTGTGTATGTCTTTCCGTCCATCCATTTTCTCTGACATTCTTGTCTATTGAATCTTTGGCGGAGGCCTTTTTTGCATGACTGTTGTGTGTCTCTCTCTGATTGGATTTTTTTCATTTTTCCTCGATCCTTTGGCGTCATTATTTCTTCAGAGACCCGAAGAGGAGACTGCTCCTTCCTCCTTGTTTTTTTCATTTAAAAGAAAAATTAAAAGAAGATTTGGCTTTATTGTTTTTTCAGAGACCCGAAGAGGAGACGGCTCCTTCCTGCATGCTTCCTTCAATCACCGTCATGCATGATCACATGATGGTGCAGTCAGTTGTTCTTTCTTGCTTATTTTTCCCTGCCTGCCTTCCGACGATGCGTGCACGCATGCAGCAAGGGAGAACAGCCTTGCATCATGCAGCGATAGGTAACCGGATGGGAATGGGTGCATTCCTCTTGGACCGGGGCGCCGACATCAACGCAAAAGACCGGGTGGGTGGGTGGGTGGGTAGGGGATCCGACTCACTCACTGATGCTATTGACGAGAAGTGGTTGTTGTGTCGTCGTATGAGAACCTGGGCGCACAGTTGGAAGAATGCTTTCGTAATTCCATGGAAGAAAGCTCTGGAAGTTCTTTCGCCTCCAGAAGATGAAGGGAATTTGTAGACATGCAACTGCTCATGCAGATGGATGTTTTTGTCTTTTGCGATGGATGCGGCGTCCTTCTCCTCCCTGAATTCTGTTTTCTGACTCCAACTGTCCGCGGCTTTACTCTCTTCTTTTTGTGCAAACATCTCTCTAGTGTGCCTTCTCCCTGTTTTCTGTTTGTTTGCTTCTTTCGTTCGTGCTTTTGTTCGTTCGTCCATTCGTTCTTCAGTCCCTCCTGTCTTTCTTTCTGTCTTTTTTCTTCACTTGTTTACGTTTCCCTCTCTTTCTTTGTTCATTCGCTTGTTTATTTGCTAGTCTGTTTGTGTGGTCGCTATTCTCTTTGCTTCGGTCCATCCCCGCCCCTCCGGTGGTTCATTTGCATGTCCGGCGATTCGTTTGTTCTTCCCTTCGTTCGTTCTTCCTGCCTTCTTGCTTAATTGCGATAAGTGCAGGAAGGCCGCACACCCCGAGAGCTCGCACTGGAGAAAAACAACCGAGGGGTCGCCGAATTTCTCCGC
The DNA here is from genome assembly GCA_018398765.1 of Chromera velia. Classification (NCBI taxonomy): domain Eukaryota; family Chromeraceae; genus Chromera; species Chromera velia. The sequence continues at coordinate 1,340 of JAHBMJ010005597.1, read as the reverse complement.
GACAAGGGCGGCACTGCAAGAAAGCAGTTCCACTTCTCTGACCACAGCTCAATCAGTAGCAGTAGCAGTAGCAGCTTGTCGGGTTCTTCCAGCGAGGAAGAGGAGGAGTCTTCATCAGACAGCGAGGAGTGAGGAGTGAGAGTGACGGAAGTTAAGGCGGTGGGGAAGAGGAAGAGGACGGATGTCTCCCCCCCCCTTCCTCATCGCAGGAGCAGTTGGAGTACAAAAGAGGGGGGAAGCCTTTAACGGAGGGGGCGAAGCTTTCTGCGCGTTGGGGAAAGAATGAATGCGACGATGTTCGATCGTTGCCAAGGCAGAGGACTCGTTTCCATCTGTCTTTCTGTCTGCCTCTGTGTTTGTCTCTCCGTTTGCCTCTCTGTTTTGTTTTAGAAGGGGAAAAAAAGAAAAAAGAAACAAAGAAATCATACAGTCTGTCTTTCAGTGTCTTTTATCAAGGAGATACATTCAGTCGGCCTGAAGTATGCCCATGCTGTATATCAAATTCAGACTGGTCATTGTTGGCAATTGTTGCGATCATTTTATATTGCGACTCAAACTTTTAGTTTCTTGTGTATATATTGAAAAGATTTCCTTATTCAACTATATTCAAGCCGGGGGTCCCTATGGTTTTTTTTTAAATAAGCTACGCAATACTAGACAGCCATGCATGCCTCTGACGCATATCAGCGTATGAATGGCCCTAAAAAGCCCTAGTTTAATAGTTTGCTAGCTTAATATATATAAAGGTTTGTATAAGACTATGAGTCTAACAATCCAATGACACATACACACACACGCAGTCACACACACACACATATACACATACACAGAGTCACACACACACACACATTCACACATACACATACACACACACACACACACACACACACACACACACACACACACACATACATACACACACACATACACACAGTCACACACACACACAGTCACACAGACACACACATACACACAGACACACACATACACACAGACACACACACATACACACATATATACACACACACACACACATACAGTCACACACACACAGTTACACACACACAGTCACACACACACACACACACACACACACACACACATACACACAGTCACATACATACAGTCACACACACACAGTTACACACACATACACACAGTCACACACATACAGTCATACACACAGTCACACACACACACACACACACACACACACACATAAACACACACACACACACACACACACACACACACACGCACACACACACATACACACACACACACACACACACATGCACAGACACACACAGACACACACATACATACACACACACCCACTC
>JAHBMJ010005588.1:24766-62266 GCA_018398765.1 Chromera velia | reverse complement strand
GGCACACACATGGGAACACGCATGCACGAAGGTACGTTGACACTCTCCCTCTTGGTTGTAGGTAAAGACTTTTAAAACCTGGTGCCGGGTGCTCTTTACAATTTGCGGGCTCGATCTATCTTGGTCAGTAAAAGTGCAATTGGTTTGATCATTCGATTTGTTGCTTTGCCTTAGAGAGTGGAACCATTCGTCATTTCCGTCTGCTAATGCTTCGTCAAGTTTGCATGCTCACATACAGATCTGTATTTGACTTTCTGTCATGCCACGGCTTCTCGTTGCATTTGATAGTTCTAGAGGGTTTGAAGTTCGTCTGTAGAAGGAATTGCAGCTTTCCTAGGGGCGTTCACCCCTTCGTTCGCGAGTCGTCAGTCATACCGGTCCTGTATACCGGTCACTGTAGTTAATCATTTTTCAATTTCACAAACTGGCCCGGGGGTCCTGTCCAGATAGACAGCTTCAAACAAATGCCAACAAACAAAAGAGGAGTTGTTGAAGAGCAGGGAGAGCCTTCTTTTGGATCTAAAGACGGAGACACTACTTGTACTCGCCGCGTAGATCCTTGCAGGTGGCTCAGAAAGGTATGGAAAGACAAGCTAGTCTGGGTGGACATCATGAACCAAGCCGGGTCAGTCAAAAGAAGAGGGTCTGAGGTTAGAAATCGCACCTGTCCGACTCTATTCGTATTTTTCTTATTCTTCAAAGCCAAACCCAAATCAAAAGCCAAAGCCAAAGCCTCCCCTCCGCCCCAACTAGCCTGCATCAAACCAGAGGAGTTTCTAGGGAAGAAAAACGATATACTGAGGTCGATTTTCAAGTTGGACTTCGAGTGAGACAAAGTCTGCAAGGAGCCTGCTCTCTCCTCTTCTTTCTCTTCCTCTTCTTTCTCCTCCTCTTCTTTCTCTTCTTCCTCTTTTTTGTCCTCCGTTATCATTTTGTGTAGGGGGGTGAGCTAGGGGGTGAGTGAAGAAGAGAGCTAGGGTATATGACAGGGCTGGGCTCTGAGCCTTGAGATCAGGCCCTCACTCATCCTCATTTACCCTTGCTCAGAGGAAAAATGCAAATAAAAAAAAAACCTTCTTTTGTTTCATTCTTTCTTCTTTTTCTTTTTCATGAAAACGCACCATGTGTGGTTGCTTTCTTTATGAGTTTGCTCCAAAGGGGCATGCATGCAGTTTGAAGGTTTTATGGACCGTAGGGATAGAACTGGACTACGGTGCAGCACGCAAACGGCGCCAAACATATTCAAACACTATAAACATACAGAAAAAGCATTGAAGAGGTGAAAAATGTTGCTTAAGTTGAGAAAAGAGACCTAAAAAGAGACCGAAGTCATGAGACAGTCAGAGACATAGAATCTTTAATTGTAATATTTTTTATTTTTGCTTTTTATCGCCTTTTCACTGATATTTCTAGCAACATTTAAAGTTGTTTTGTATAGTAAAAACTAGTGTAGCAAATCTATATCATAAAAAGCTTTTAGGCTTTGAATGAGACGCCTTTGAGCCGTTAGAAACACTAGAAATCAACCCTAGAAACATAGCTTTCATAGGGTAAACGGTGCACTTTCAAGTTATTTTGCACCTGTTTTGCATCTGATTTAAGGTGCAAACCTGTTTTTGCACCAGCACCACCACCTTATACACCTTTTTTCAGCCTTATTATTCAGTCACCACAAGAAGCTTTACAAACTTGTCACTTTATATGAGCTCATATAGGGATCGTCTCACAGCCAGTCTGACCCAGTCATGAACTTTCACTCATCATTTATCCTAGCATCCATCTACTCACTCTGCAAACAATAAATGACGACACCAGAGGAATTGGTCCCGCAAAGCAGGCTTATGCATTAATTTTTTTAACGCTACCAACCGGCCCACGCCAACGCTTAGTGGTGGCACGGCTATGACTCTTATGAGCATTCATGTTACACTTTTCACGCCTAAAATTTTTCAGCGCATACAACAGTTTTTATCTTATAGGTTTTAATTCAATTCCTTAATCATGATATATACCTTAAAGTCAGTAACAACATGTTTTAGCTAGCTATCGCGCTAGACTAACCGATCGTACCACTAGTCGTACCACTGTATAGGCTAAGCTACTAGTAGTTATATAGTTTAGATTATAGTATAGCTAGTATCTTATTTAATTAACATATAGACATTATCTGACCTTAGAGATCTGACTTCCACATAAAGAGAGCAATATAATTATATGGATTTTTTTTGTTACTGTATTAATCATCGTTACAATAACCTTTATACATCTTATAACCTTATTCAATGATATTGATTCATCTCAATTGTTTATCTTGTTGTTTGTTTGGTCAGTAAATTCTGAATTTTTGGCAACTATTCAAGTTACCATTGTCAATGCATTGTAACTGACTCATTGCATGCATATACAAGTTTGAATTTGGATGCCGAATTACCTGCATGCGTACCACTTTTTCCTTAATTCTTTGTTTCAATTGGATCTCTTTAAGATCTTCATGCATGCATGATCGGACTCCTAGCTGGAGGCAGGATCGAAGAACAAATGTCTTCTCCTTAGCGGACGAAGACCAAGACGAACCAAGCAAAGGAACAAGCATGCCATATGGAAATGAACAAAGGAACAATTCAGAAAAGAAAGAAAAAACGGCAGGAAAGCGTACGAAGGAACAAATAAAGGGACAAAAAAGGAAAGAAGGAAGGAAAGGAAGGGAGAAGGGGCGGAGAGGGTGTATGCGCTTCTCTTCTTCAAGCACAGGAGTGGGTACTGGAAAGAAGGAGACGGCAGCATGCATGATTGAGGGATCGGTCGGAATTTCTTTCTTTTTCTTTGCATGGCTTTTCACTCATCTTGAATTGACCAGTCATTCGTTTGGGGCCGAGACCATTTCTCCTGACCGGGGCTGGAGTATGTGTGCTCTCATTTGAGTCTTTGTCGGTGTCGAGATTACTTTCTTTGTGATGTCTCACACTTTCTCCCTCACTTCTTCATCCACTGCCCCTTCTTGCTGCAGATCTTGCCTCACTTCTCACTTCGGTTCAGTAGAGAGAAGAGACCTGCTGCACTTTCTCTTTCTAACCTGCACGGGGCCGGAAGGGAATTAAGGGGACGAGCAGCCTTGTAAGCACAAAAACAAACTGATCTATCGACCGATCGTTCGGCCATCCATGCACTCACAAGCAAGCAGGTAGGCATGACGGATGGATGCGGATCGGCATGCAGCATCCATCCATCCATCCATCCATCTATCCATCCATGTAAATGAAATGAAATGAAATGATAGTCAGTCAGTCAGTCAGCCGAGGGAACCACAAGCGATACACACCTGCAAGACAATGCATGCACACGCAGCGACACAAAAACATAAACTGCATGCGAATGCCACATTTGTCGGCCTATACGACAAAGAAAGCAACGGGTGATTGACTGACTGACTGAAAGAGGAACGAAGCACTGAAGCAAGCAGGGAGGAGGGAAGGAAGAAAGGAAGGGAGAAGGAAACAAGTCGACAAAAAAAGGATACTAGAAAGGAAGCGACAAAAGGGGTGATGGAAAGGGGACAGCGGGGAAGGGTGGTAGCTCCTTGTTCTGATTCAAATGGGCAGGAATGGCTGGAAACAGAGAGAATAAAAAAATGAAGAGTGAGGCTTCATGACTAGGCATGTATTTCCTTGCTGGAATGAGTGCTTAGTTTCTGCCTGGATTGAATTTTTTTCTCTTTCAGCCTGAATTCCTGGGCGAATCTTTCGAGGTTTTCTTTTTCTGTCTGTCGATTGTCTTTTCCTGAATTCCTTTAGCCCATTTGCTTCTTTGCTGCTTCTCCTGCAGTTATTTTTTCTTTCTCGACCCAGGGTGTGAAAATGAGGGCTGACTTTCATTCAATGAATCTCTCTCACCTTGACACAATGTCTCTGTCTGTCTGTCTGTCTGTCTGTCTGTCTGTCTGCATATCTCCATTCGATCAGTAACTCTCATCAACTCTCCTCCGGCCACCTCTTTCTTCCTCTCCTCGTTCCATTTCTCCTCGCCTCTTGTTTGACATACGGAGGGGGGACGCACAAATGATTTGCAAATTCAAACGTTTAATCAACATGACATCCAAGCGAACCGACCGGATGCGTGTACAAGCAACAAATGTCTTGAAGCAATTAGCTGGGAAGTGGTAAGAAAGAAAATGCAAAGAACGTGATCTCATTTCTTTCCCTCCACTACTAGTCTTTTTCTTTTCCCTTCCAATACAAAAAGATCTTTTTCTTTTTCTTTCCAATACAAAAAGATTTTTTTCTTTTCCCTTCCAAGACAAAAAGAAGAATCACCCACTCTCTCTCTCTCTCTCTCACTCACTCTGTGCAATTCAGTATGTTTCTTTCTGCCCTTTTTGTGGCGGCAACTTCTTTCTATCTGAGCGAAAATACGAGCAGAACGGATGGATGGCCGATTTAATTCTTTTCTGGACGATTCGTCTCGTCTCCCTCCAATCACCTTCCTTTCACTTCCCTCCGCAAGCGTGTCCCCCGACAAATAAGCAAAGCACGCCCAGGCAAGCAACAAGTACCAAGCACGAGCACAGATATGCATGTATGCATTCATGCAACAACCGTTCGAACGTAGAGACAGAAGAAGCCCATGCATCCAGACAGAAGCTTCTCTTTCTTCAGCGATCGTTCGCTCTCCCGTTTCTCCCTCCCACCCACCCACTGCCCCATGAGAAAACAAAGGAACAGATGAATCAACGACCCAGCCAACAAATACATAGACAGAGAAACCATTATTTATTCAACCTTACTAACAAGTGCCGACCCGGCTCCCGATCCTTTCCAGGCTCGGGGGAGGAAAGGAGCAAAAGGAAGAATGAACACATACTTATCGACACATGTACGCATCTGTTCAGCCTGCTTGTCCTGGTCGTCTTGTAACAGAATAAAACTCGATCGATCACTCGATCAAACAAACAAACAAACAAACAAACGAACAAACAAAAGAACGTTCAAGTAGAATATACGGCAGAAGAATCAATGAGACAGGCAGGCAATTAATTTTACTGACTCATTCGTTCCCTTCGACTCGACCCTAATGATGCTCATTTATTTTTCTTTCAGTCGACGCATGCCCTACTTGGATTGATTCACTTCCAAGATTCTCCTCTTCTCTTTTCTCTCCAGGGACCTCTCTCCCCACCCTCCGCTTCTCTTTCCCCTCCCTGCGCTCTAAAATATTGTATTTCCATATTTCACTCCTTGTAAAGCGATGAAAACCCACCTTTGTACAACTGTTTGCATACTGGGATCAAGAGAGCCACTTACACTTTTTTCACCTGCTATAGACCTGCTCAAAGCATAAAAATGATACTCCCCATTTTTTGTGAAGTATCATCCCAACTACTCAGCCGGGTTTCTCCTTCTTGACAAAAATTGTCAAGTGGTTTAATTTATTTATATATGTTACCCTGAATACCAACTTCTTGACGTTTTGACAAAAATTGTGCTTAATACAAGTTGTGAAATATTTTTCATTTCTTGAGTAACAAAGGGATGAATACAATTGCCGAATAGCCATAGAACCATACCCACCAGCTGTTTGCACTCAATAATATTAGGCCATTAAGCAAGGCTCTTGCATCATATATTCTAGTGGAGAGCCTTACAATACAAGTGATGTATTCACTCTTTTTTACTAAAAGTGCGGGCGTACTTATGAATATTTTTTAAAAGGAGCCACCAGTGCACCTCCATTATTGAGTGCAACTAGAAAACAATACCATTACCAGATCAAAACCACGAAATATGGGGATTCATGCATGATGTATGTACACCGTACATTGTGTCCAATATTCAAAAATATAAATACTTTTCAATTAAGCGCCATTTTTGTCGAATTGTCAAGAAGGTTGTGGTATTTAGAAACCCGGAGGCTTTTGACAATTTTATTGTATACTAGAATTCACCTTTCTTTTCTATGAATCAGTGGCTCCTTGTATGAAAGAAGTACACTATGTCCAATATTCAGAAATATAAATAATTTTCAATTAAGCGCCATTTTTGTCAAATTGTTAAGAAGGTGATATGCAGGTTATAGTATTGAGAAACCCTGAGGCTTTTAACAATTTTATTGCATACTAGAATTCACCTTTCCTTTCTATGAATCAGTGGCTCCTTGTATGAAAGAAGTACACCATGTTCCATATTTAAAAATATAAATACTTTTCAATTAAGCGTCATTTTTGTCAAATTGTCAAGAAGGTGATATGCAGCTTATAGTATTGAGAAACCCTGAGGCTTTTGACAATTTTACTGTGTATTGGAATCGGCCTTTTTGCAAAAAAAAAAATGTTGCTCCTCATATAAAAAACGCCATCAGCAGGTCAAAAAAGCTGCAACTGTTTAAGTACCATGTAATACTGTGTATAAAACAGGGCATGACTCAGAGCTTACAAACTGAACACTCATTTATTTTATATCAACGTGGAGAGAGGAAAGAAAAAGGGGAAATGAAGAGTGTGCAGTCTCTGTCTGCTTATGTACGGGAGGCACAAGGACGACAAGGATAGAAACAGATGTGGTCTTATTGTATAGCATTTTTTTTGTGCCTTCTTCTGCCTTCTTTGAGGCAGATGGATAGAGTGAGCTATAAAAAAAAGGGAAAAAAAATGTGCGCTCTCTTTCTTGTCTAAGCATTCGCATGTGTCTGATGGAGGTATTGAATGCTGTCAGTGACATGATTCATCAGTTTGTATATATGTTGTTTAAAAAAAGATGCTCCTTGATCTTGAAAGGAGTCGTAACCTCTGTTAATCGTTTTTTTTCATATGAGTTAATGCTATTTCTCCGCTATGACTCCGAAGGCCATTTTAATAGTCTTGGTTGTCTTTTTTGCTTACCCAGACTTGCAGCAACCAGTAGCAGCAGCAACAGCAGGTACAACAGTCACAATCCAGCATTCTTTCTAGCTGTGATAGAAACCATTTAAAGAAGGGAAGGCAGCTGCCCGATTTTTTGGAGCAACGCCCAGATAGAGGGATCCATTGGATTTCTGTCGATCACGGGGGGGCGCCTTTGAGTCAAACAGCAAGCGCCCCGGGGCGCTACCTCCTTTTCTCAGCTGCACATGCAGAGAAGAGGACCAGATGTATAAATAAAATAATGCATAAACACATAAACAATGGTAAAATATTCTACGGAGGCTCTAACGAAAATAAAAGAGGCATTCTGTGCAGGATCTGACAGCAACAGGGGAGGTGTGACAGAGATAGGGGAAAGACTCTGCAGGAGGGCTGATGAAAACAGGAGAAAGCTTTGGTGGAGGGTCTCACGGAAATAGGGGAGATCTGATGGAAACAAGAGAGGTCTGACGGAAAAAGCGGAGGGTCTGACGGAAACAAGGGAGGGGAAAGATACTGTAGCGAGAGCTACTGGACGAAACGGGTGGGGGTTAAAAAAACAGGGGAGGTCTGATGGAAACAAGGGAGAGACATTCTGTAGGGGGTCTGACGGAAACAGGAGAGGGATTCTGTAGGGGGTCTGTAGGAGGTCTGATGGAACTAGAGGGTCTGATGAAAAAAAAAAACGGATTCTGTAGGGGAAGAGGGGAGGAATTCTGTAGGAGGTCTGACGGAAACAGGGGAGACATCTGAGAGGTAGACAGAAACAAGGGAGGGATTCTGTTGGAGGTCTGACGGAAAGAGAGGAGGGATTTTGTAGGGGGTCTGCCGGAAACACGGGGGGGATTATGTCGGAGATCTGACGGAAACAGGGGAGCTCTGATGGAAACAGAAAAGCGATTCTGCAGGTCGTCTACCGGAAACAGGGAAAAGATTCTGGGAGGTCTAACGGAAATAGGGGAGGGATTCTGTGATGGAAGCAGGGGATGTCTGATAAACACAGGAGAGGTCTGACGCAAACTGGGGAGACATCTGAGAGGTAGAAAGAAAAAAGGGAGGGATTCTGTTTGGGGTCCGACGGAAACAGGACGGAAACGGGGGAGAGATTCTGTTCGGGGTCTGCTGGAAACACGGGGGGGATTATGTCGGAGATCTGACGGAAACAGGGGAGGGACTCTGTGAGGAGTCTGACGGAACTAAGAGACGGATTCTATCGGCGGTCTGACGGAAGCAGGAAACGGATTGTGTTGGAAGCCTGATGGAAAAAGGAGAGGTCTGACAGAAACAACCTGAGAAGAAAGACTCTGTGGGGGGTCTGACGGAAACAAGAGAGGGATTCTATCGGCGGTCTGACGGAAATAGAGGAGATCTGACGAAAACAAGGCGGGTCTGACGGAAACATGGGGGGCCTAACAAAAACAGGGGAGGGATTCTGTAAGAAGTTTGATGGAGACAGGGAGGGGATTCTGTAGGAGAGAAGAGAGATTTTGTGAGGGGTCTGATGGAAACAGGGAAGAGATTCTGTGGGGGGTCTGATAGAAACGAAGGAACCACCCTCACTTACTTTCTTCATGAGCTCCAAGGACGTGGATGGCAACCAAGTGGCAAACATCCTTCTTGGTGGGTTGTTCCCAACCACGGTAACACCGGTCTTCCCAAACAACAGAGAACTTGTCAATCCAAACATCAAACGCATGTGAACTTGAAAGAAGTATGTGGTCCGTGACTATGCACAAGCTCGGCGTTCACACCAAACGCATGTGAACTCGAGAGAAGTCTGTAGTCCATGAGCCTTGGCTGTTCACACGTTAACCCACGCGAGTGAAAGGTCTCAGTTCCCATTGGGCTCAAATGGAGTAAAGCCTACTATGCGGCATGGTCGGATGTTCAATACTGACCCTGAAGGATGCTCTTATCGATGTACGCTTTCCTACGCGCGGCCCCCAAGCCAGCGATAGCAGGAATAACACCTCTTCAGGGGGGAGGTGCCAGCGTAATGCATCACGAGCGACTGAACGGACCAGCCTCCGTAGGCCTGGAACGAGAATTTCACGTACGTGCCGCGGTTGCTGTGTGTGTGGCGACAATATATGATTTTTTGCGGTGTGTTTTTTTTACCTGGCGCCGCGTAGGGCCGGCCGCCCACTTCTGCGCGTGCATGGGTAAAAAAAGCATGCAAGCAGGGGGTTGCTGCGCACTAGCTCGCTGACATGAGATTTTTGGTGGGAGTTGTCAGGGGTGATCGGGCCACGCGCCTACCATCCGTTTTGGAGTTTTTTTTACCGACGGCCGGGCGAGAACGGCTCAACACGCCCATGGCCGCAAAAAAAAACATGTATCGGTAAAAAAAACATGTTTTACATAGCGCCGGGGCCTGGTGAATTCTTCTCTGTTGGTCGGAGAACTTGGTCCCAGCTTCTTCTTTGCGGGCCGTAAAGTTTGCAACTACCTCAAGAACAGTCTTGACGAAGAGCCTGGGGGACAGAGTTCAGTGTCCACGAGTTTATTCGCGGAACGTACAGTGGGAGTTGCCCGACAAGGTTCGAACCCTTGGCTCTACCATGCCTGTTTCCGACGGCTTCCCTCTGTGAGTGTGTGTGACCTCTTCACTGTGCCCACTCTGCCTCGTCCGCGCAGCATGCAAAGCGAGAAGAGGCCACTGAGCTCGGAAGGCCGCACTCTCTGTGCACGATCTCACCGGTAAACCGTCTCCTCCGATCGTGTAAAGGACTCTCAACGGCCACCTTTTGTGTTTTGGCTTTGGCATCGGGAGGTTCGCTGAAACTTCTGCGGGCCATTCTCCGCGTGGTCTGTAGGTGCGAGCCTCTTGGATTGGCGAGGCGTTCGAGTGCTTCAGCTGTGGAGAGCTCCACCAGCTGGTCCGTCCTTCATGTTTGACTGATTTGTTCAGGCGTTTGCATCATCTCCAGAGCTCCACCAGCAGGTTCATGCTTGACTCGTCCGTTCAGCCGTTTGCAGCATCTCCAGACCCGCTGAATTGACAGTCTCTGCTCTGTACGAGAGATCGCCAGATCTCCAGTTCCCTGCCGCATACACAAAAGACCCCGCCAGATTCTGTCGGCTCTTGCCAGATTGTGTTCAGACCTGCCCCACACCGATTTTCGGTCCCTGCCGCACAGCTTTTCAGGAGACAGATCTCTTTCGGAGATCCCTTCCACCGTGCGGCAGCTCCTCCGGAGGCCCTTCCACCGCGCTTTTGGAGATCTCCCCCACCGTGCCGCACTGTCCGTCCGGAGACCCCGTTCCACCGTGCCGCACAGCTCTTCCGGCAGATCCCTTCCACCGTGGCGTACAACTCCTCCGGAGATCCCTTCCACCCTGTCGCCGCCTGTCGCACAGACCCTTTCGAGACCTGCCCACCCGTGTTGCACAGATATCCCCGCAAAGACTTTTGGGAGATCCAGGCACGAACCTTCGGTACCCTGCCGCACAGATCTTTGCGGGACGCTTTCGACCCCAGCCACGATCTTTTGCCAGATCCCCCCACCCTGCTGCACAGAGCCTTCCAAGATCCCCCCCTACCCTGCCGATCAAATCCTCTGCAGACCTCCCACCCTGCCGATCAAATCCTCTGCAGACTTCCCACTCTGCCGATCAGATCCTTTGCAGACCCCCCCACCGTGCCGATCAGATCCTTTGCAGACCCCCCAACCTGCCTCAACGACCCTTGCCAGACGCCCCCACCCTGCTAAAGACCGCCCCCACCTAACGCACAGACTCTCTCCCGGACTGTCGCACAGATGTTTGGGGGACCTTTTCGACCCCAGACACGAATCTTTGGGAGGCCCTTTTGAAGTTGCAGGCACGAATCTATGGGAAGCCCCCCCACACTGCCGCACAGACCCTTCCCAGATCTGCGGCGCACGCCCCTCCGCCCTGCCGTACACACCCTTTTCAGACCCACCCATTCTGCTGCACGGATCTTGGGCCTTTCCAGCCCCCCTCAACAGATATGCTGCGGCCACCACCCTCCACCCCATGACGCATCCAGTCATCTTTCCTCGCTTTTCGGCTTGCAGGGTCCGTACCGGGCTCCAAGTGGAAGCAAGGCGAGGCGTTGGAGCTGAAGGAAAGAATGGAAGGTCAGAACCCCGCAGCTTCAAATATCTACCGGTGTACCATATCGCAGCCCCTTTGTGTCAGTCACTCGGATCGTCCGTCCTTTCCGTCTCTCTGTCGCCCTCCGACGGACCAATGCGTTCCTTCCAGCCCTTTTGGCGGCTTTTTAACTCCCCGCCCTTTTCAGACCCATCCACTCTTACCTGGCTTCTCTGCCCGCAGGGTCCATGCCGTGCTCTGAGGGAAAGCAAGGCGAAGCGTCGGAGCTAAAGGGAGGAGAGGGTCAGCACCTTCCAGCTTCTTGATGTACCATATGTGTTCTCCGTCTGTGTCGGTCGCTCGAGCCGTTCGTCCTTCTCGTCTCTTCGTCGGTCTTCCCACTCCTTCGACGGGTGACTGTCAGAACGTTTCCAGACCCCGGGCCGCTCCCTGCCCTTTTACCCTCTTTGACTCCCCACCCTTTTCAGACTCGTTTGATTCAGGACCCGTACCATTCTCGGAATGGATGCAAGACGAGGTTTCTGAGCTGAAAGAAAAAGACCCTGCAGCTTTTCGTTCTGCTCATCTGTATCGTATCGATCTCTCCAGCCCGCTGGCGTCCTCGCACCCGTTGACTTGCCGTGCTCATCAGACCTTCTGCATTGCGGCCATGCTGTTCAGATGTGCCCCCAGAGGTTCCGCAGCCCCACTTTTCTTTTTTCCGAGGTCGGAGCAGAAGCGGTCTTTTTTGTCACTCTGACAAGTTGCACAGAAAACTAGACGGCAGTTTTCTCGTGCGTTCTCTATGTGCAGGTTCGGGGGCCTGGCTGAAATCTGAAGCGGGGTGTAGAGCTGCAGAAGGGTCTAGAGCAACAGAGGGGTCTAGAGCTGGAGAGGGGTGTAGAGCGGGAGAGGGGTCTAGAGTGGGAGAGGGGTGTAGAGCTGGAGAAGGGTCTAGAGCAACAGAGGGGTCTCGAGCTGGAGAGGGGTGTAGAGCTGGAGAAGGGTGTAGAGCTGGAGGGGGGTGTAGAGCGGGAGAGGGATGTAGGGCGGGAGAGGGGTCTAGAGCAGGAGAGGGGTCTAGAGCGGGAGAGGGGTGTAGAGCGGGAGAGGGGTCTAGAGCTGGAGCAAGGTGTAGAGCGCAACTGGGGTGTACTGAGGATCTGGGGTCTCTGGGAAGTCCGGGATGTGAAGGTCAGCGGCGACTTTTTCTTTTTTCCCTGCGGTCCTTCTTGGTTTTGTGGGAATGGAAAGTGCAGAAACACTGGCGTACGAAACAGCTTTTTGTTCCTGTCGCTTTTTCCAGGTGTTTCCGTCTGTGGCTCTTCGTTACCCGTCCTTGCCGCACGAGAGCAGTAGACGCTCTCACGGTCTTTCGATGAAGCGGTGTCTCTGCAGGGGCCCGGATGGGCCGTCCGAGCACTTGGAACCCGACAGCGCTCCACAGGAAAAGGAATGACCCAGCCTCCCGGCGAGGCGAGGTTTGCACAGGTAGGTCAGTCCTCCTGCGGTTTTACTTCCGGCTGAAGAATGTCGCGTTGGCTGCAGCAGTCAGAACACGAGGGAGTGCTGTTGTGTGGACGAGACAGACTTCGATGCAGGCGCACCTAGCACACACGCATGAGGTCTCCTTCGATCTCTTCTCTTTGCAGGTCCGAAGATCCTTTGCAAAGGAGGAGCTGACGACGGAAACTTGAGAGGTCCGTCTTCGTGTTTTTGCCGCCTGACTGCTTGTTCTTGGTACAGCCATGCAGTACGTCGATGCCGTTCCGCCTTTCAGCGTTTTTCTTTCTCCTGCGAGAAATTGAAACTCAGTCGTGTTTTCTGCGTCTGCCCTGTCTCGCTCAGGCGGTTTGGTGCACTTGCGGGGCGGACAGACAGAGTCCACGGAGCGCGTGAGGGGGCGGTTTTCCCTCCAACAGGACGAGAGTACGTCGGCAGGTCCATATTCTTTCTCCTGTTTGCTTTTTTCTGTCTGGCCGAAGAAAAGTGCGAAAAGAGACGCAGAGTACACCAAGGTTCTTTAGCTTTGGCAGTCTGGCCGAACAAACCCGCGAGAGAAAACGAAAGAGTACTACAGCAGGGTTCTTCAGCTTCCAATCGCAGAATTCTCTCGTGTTGGGGCCTCTTCTGTACTTTTTCCGGTTGGAAGTTTCACCTCTCTCTCTGACCTCTCCGTCTGGTTTCTTTATCAGGCTTCAGCCTTCGAACTCCTCTTATTCCCTCTGGGTTGTCTGTTTGCCCTCTCCAACGGTCTTGCGGCGGTAGGAATCCTTCGCTCCTGTCCCTCCTGGGCCTCTTGCCACCCCCACCTCCTTCTCCCCTCTTTTTCCTCTCTTCTTCCCGCTGTCGTGTCCGCCTGGCCTGGCAGTACTCCTGCTCTTCTCCTGTTGCAATCCCGGAGTGCTCGTGTCCCTTCTTCCGCGCTCTGTAGCCCTGGGCTCTCTTCTGTTCTGTGTCTGGTCCTTTCCGTCCTTTCTCTTCTTTCATCTTGTTTCCTTTCTTCCCGCCTTTTTTTGGCTGCATGCCTCTGACGATCCCTACTTCTTGCATCTTTTCTTTGGGGGGTCTCCTCTCTCTGGCCCTCTGTTTCCTTCTCATCTCGTGTCGACTTTGTTTTTGTGTCCTCGATGCAGGCCGATGTGAAGGTGTTGGAGAGACCTGTGCCCTTCAGAATATGGGGCAGAAGAACGAAGGCTTCCTCCGCTTGTTTGCCACCCTACGACAAGAGGTGAGCCGGGCGTGCCAGCAAGGGTCTCAAGGGCTTTTCTGCCCCATCCTTTGTTCGCGTGTCTCTACACACCCCTTGCGCGTCTCTATTCTTTTTGTCCCCCCGGTACCCTGCGTGCAGCCTCTAGCCATTGCTGGCGCTCCTTTGGAAAGCCACGTGAATCCTGCAGGTGGGTCTCCATGCCAGCTCCGTTGGCCCTTCCTTTTTTAGGGCTCACTCCTTGCTTTTCCGCCCCTCCTCTGGCCTCTCTAGCCGCCTGCAATCCTGTCTGTCAGTCCGTCTGTCCGTCCTCCGTGCGCTGCTTTCCAGTTTTTGTGAGCTTGTGTACCCATACCGGTTTCTCTTGTCGTTCCTGCTCCGAACAGCTTTTCCATTTCCCCGTCTTGGCTCTTTGCAGATCCCCGCGGGCGTCTTGATAGAAGCCCCGTGGGGAGGAAGGTAGCCGAGTCGAGCCTGGGGCTTGACGGTGCGGCCTGGAAGTTTCTTCAACTTGCGGTGAGTAGAGTATGCCTGCCCTGGTGGTCTCAGGCTCTGTTGAGTCGTTCCGGGCAAGATCTTCGCCATTGTGTGTGTGTGTCTGTGTGTGTGCAGGCTCTCCGCCCCTCCGGTCTGCTGCCAGATGAGCGGGACCCTGCCGTAGGCAGTCAGATTCCTCCCACAGGTGCGTCTGTTTTCCTTCGTTTCTTTTGTGTGTCTGGGTAGTCTGCATATACTTATGTTGCGCCTGTGTGTCGGTTGTCGTGCTCTGCTGGCTGACTAGGCTGTGGGTAATCTGGTGTCGATCTTCTTCTGCCCGTAAGCACAGAGATGCTTTTTTTCTTCTCCCTTCTTTCTCTGAGGGTCTTCCCACCGGAGATACCGGGTCTTCCCACCGGAGATACCGGGCCTTCCCACCGGAGATGCCGGGTCTTCCCACCGGAGATACCGGGTCTTCCCACCGAGATACCGAGTCCTCCGCCGGAGATGCCGGGTCTTCCCACCGGAGATACCGGGTCTTCCCACCGAGATACCGGGTCTGCCCACCGAGATACCGAGTCCTCCCCCGGAGATGCCGGGTCTTCCCACCGGAGATGCCGAGACTTCCCACCGGAGATACCGGGTCTTCCCACCGGAGATGCCGGGTCTTCCCACCGGAGATACCGGGTCTTCCCACCGGAGATACCGGGTCTTCCCACCGAGATACCGAGTCCTCCGCCGGAGATGCCGGGTCTTCCCACCGGAGATGCCGAGACTTCCCACCGGAGATACCGGGACTTCCCACCGGAGATACCGGGTCTTCCCACCGGAGATGCCGAGACTTCCAACCGGAGATACCGGGACTTCCCACCGGAGATACCGGGTCTTCCCACCGAAAATACTTGGTCTTCCCACTGGGGATACCGGGACTTCCCACCGGAGATACCGGGTCTTCCCACCGGAGCTTCCGGGACTTCCGACCGGAGATGCCGGGACTTCTCACCGGAGCTTCCGGGACTTCCGACCGGAGATGCCGGGTCTTCCCACGGGAGATACCGGGCCTTCCCACGGGAGATACCGGGTCTTCCCACCGGCGATACCGGGTCTTCCCACCGGAGATACCGGGTCTTCCCACCGGAGCTATCGGGTCTTCCCACCGGAGCTATCGGGTCTTCCCACCGGAGATGCCGAGACTTCCCACCGAAGATGCCGGAGACACCGGGTCTTCCGACCGGAGATACCGGGTCTTCCCACCGGAGATACCGGGTCCTGCCACCGGAGATGCCGAGATTTCCCACCGGAGATGCCGAGACTTCCAACCGGAGATACCGGGTCTTCCCACCGGAGATACCGGGTGCTGCCACCGGAGATGCCGAGATTTCCCACCGGAGATGCCGAGACTTCCAACCGGAGATACCGGAACTTCCCACTGGAGATACCGGGTCTTCCCACGGGAGATGCCAGGACTTGGGATGCTTGTTTCTTTTCCTATCATATTTTTTGCTCCTTCTCTGCTGCATCTGCTGTATTGTTTGCGGCACAGGCTGTCGGAATGACGCTTCCTGTACGCTTGTGCTTGCCCCAAATCCTCTCTTGTGCAGGCTGGAGCCTCTCAAGCAAGGCAAGAGATCGGCTTGCCTGCTTGCACCGCAGGAACCGAGATGACGTCACAGAAGTTTTGCGGGGCTGTGAGCTGAAAGGGGGGTCAAGACAGTGCGTCCTTTTCGGCATTGATGTTGCAGGTGGGTCGGTCTGCCTTCATGTTTGTTCTCTCGCACTGCTTGTTTCGGTAGTTTCGTGGGGCCTTCGAAAGATTGTGCACGGGTGGGGCTGTGGAATATTTCGACAGCGAATTCGCGGGGTGAGTGTTGCGCGTGGATGGGCACGGTGTGGGAGAGTGCAGTAGGCTTTTTCATCAGCATCCGACCAGGATAGTGAGGCTATCGGCTCGTGTGCTCCCGTCATTTTCGGTCGACTGCTGCTTGAGGGAGTTCTGGCTTCAGCGGCTACTCGACACTTTTGTGTGCGAGCATTTTTTTTCTCAGCACTTGCGTCTTCCTCGGCCTCTTTTTTTCTTTCTGTTTCTTTTTTGTATGCCGCAATAACGTTGCGGTCCAAAGGGCTCTTCCGCTGGTGTTTTTCTGTCCATTTGTTTTTTTTCTGCAGGGGGTGGGAGGAGAGATGGCGGACTGATGAGCAGAGACCTCGAGCAGCTGGGGTGCGGAGGTAAGCAGGAGGCGTTTTCTTTGCAACGCAGGCCTTCTTCCCATCAGACAGACAGACAGAAAGTAGAGACTCAGCACTACCTCCTGTCGGTTACTGCGCTCATTTTGTCATCCCTCTCGTTCAGTCCTCTCCCCTTCGGAGTCCCATGCATTCTGCACCTCGTGGTCTGTCTCGTTCCCTGTTGTCTTTTTTCTGGCAGTGCCGTTCCATCTCCCTCTCCTTTCATTTGTGTCCTCTGTGCCTTTTTGCCTGCCTTTCGATCGTCCCGCCGACTTCCGTTGCACCGCTCGGCTTCTCCGTTCTATGTTACCCTTGCTTGGTCGCGCTTCCCGCCGTTTTTTTGTGTCGTGCGGCGACCATCACGGGAAGCTGCATGCCCGATGGTGCTTGCTCTCGCCCTGCTTTTTCCTGAAAAGGAGCCGCTTTTCGGGAAAAGTGTGTGTATGCACCATGGTATGTGGTATTTCAAATTTTCAAATTCGTCGAAACAGCTGGTTCGCCTCTCTCCTGCAGGAAGGGTCGGAGGTTGCACGCAAGCGGGGTCTGTTGACCGTCCTGGGGGGGGCGGTATCGACAGAGGGCATTTCGGGTGGGGCAGGGAAGAAACCAAGCCTGAAGAAACGCTGGAGAGCCCGCAACGTAAGTCAACGCACCTTCTGTGTGTGCTTCTTCCACTAGGGTGTACGCGTTTTCTTCCTTCAGTTCCCGTCTGGCCGAACACACTTCCCAAAAAAGGACGTAGAGCTCTTTCACTTTCGCAGTCTGGCCGAGCAGACCCGTGATGGAAAATGAAAGAGAGTACAGCAGGGTTCTTCAGCTTCCAATCGCTCAGATCTGTCGTATCGAGTCCTGCTCTTCTGCGCTTTGACCTCTCTCTGGGTCTTTGCTCGATCAGAGAGCAGTCGAGCCGGCCGGACCTGTGCAGGGTACGTACGTCAGCGGCTATCCATTTCCGCGGGTGTATTGAGAAGGAATTTTTCTGACTCTCCATTCCGTCTCTCGTTTGCAGGTCTCGATCAGTGTCTGGGTGACCTCGCCTCGGAGTTCCACAACGCGGTGAGTCGGCGGCCTCTACTCCTTGTCTCCGCCGAGTCCTGCGCTTGCGTTGCACGTTGTGCTTCTTCCTCCTCTGTGCAGCACTTCTGCGACGGTGTGCGGGGAGGCAAGCCACTCAAGAAGGATTCGGACACCGGCGTTGCTGCAGGTCCGTTCTCTTTTCGTCGGTCGGCGTCACAGTCGAAAACTCCAGAACTCCGTTTGCGTCAGCAGTCCGATCGATCCGTTGCGTTTTGTTGGCCACTTTCCGACTTTTTTCCCTTCTCTGTTTGTCTCTCTCGTTTATTTTTCCGGGCCTCCCTGTGTGGCCGTTTCAACGTGCCCTCCCTTTTCGATTGCGTGTCGCTGACGGACATTGTGTGCATGGTGCAGAATGGGCTCTCTCGAACAAGACACGGAATCGACTGGCCCACACGTACAATGGGAACACTTCGCAGACGTGCAACTTCACCTGGCAAGCACTTCAGGAGAAACAGAAGGCAGCCCAAGCGGTGAGTCTTAAAGCAGCAGGCTGATCAAGATGAGCGTTTTTGTATGGGAGCTGTCAGGGGGGCTTTTAGTGTTCGTGTGCTATGGACGTGCAGGGAAAGATCAAACGCATCTAAAAAAAGCAACCTGATGTCTCGTTTTTGTAAATACACAACGCTGCCTTGTCGATCACCTTTTTGGTTGATCATTTTCTTTCGTTGTTTCCTCTTCCTCAAAGCAGCTCATTCCAAAAGGGACGGTGAAGACGAAATGGGACGACTACCTCTCGCCCTCCCAAGTGCGCCTGCTGGAGGGGAAGTGCGAGGACCCTGACTGCCCTGCAACGATCGGCAAGCATCGCGATGGAGAAAGCGCGAGAGTTTCACAAGGTCAGCAGCACTACTGTCTCACTCCGAATGCGTGTTGCGGGCGTTTGTGTGACTCTGTTCTTTCTCTCTGTCATGTATATCGGACCTACGGACGTTCAGGTCCTTTCAGGTATCTGGGCGGCTGAAGGTCGATTGCGTCCGTCTGGCTGGTCGGATTGGATCTTCATGCGAAATGTGCCCTCTTTGCGGCGTGCAGCTTGGGCGCTGTCCGGCAAGACGAGGAATCGGCTCGCCCACGTGTACAATGGGAACAGTGCGGTTGAGGGTGGACCGACTGAGATTGACGAGGTGAAAGAAGACATCAGGACGAAGAAAGCGCAGATCGCGGGGATGGAGAGAACACTAGACATCACGGTCGAAAATCCGGTAGGAAATCCCCAGCACCCACAGTACACCCAGCTGAGGGGCGAGCTGACGGCGCTCCGGGGCGAGCTGACGGCGCTCCGGGGCCAGCTGACGGAATTGATGAAGAAGGAGAATCGACTCGCTGGCTCCTCCACTTCCGCTGGTCAGTCGTTATTCTCTCTTTGTATCATGGATGGTCGGGGAAGTCAGCTAGCCGGGAGCGGGCCGAACGAAAGCTCTTCCAGCATGCTGTAGACTGACGTGCCGTGAGGTCCTTCTTTGCCGGAATTTCCCCAGATTGAAGTGCCGAGAGCTGTATGTGATCGAATGGCTGGCTGTTGGTCCTCCGGGTGTCCGTTGCAAAAGCGTGCGTGGTCGAAGGTTGACCGCTTGGCTGGTCGTCGTGTGTATCTGGGTGGCTGAAAGTCGATTGCATCCGTCTGGCTGGTCGGATTGCGTCTTCTGAACATCGTGTGCGGCCGAACGAAAATTTCTCCATGATGCATTCGGGATCTCCATTTCTTTAGCTTGAGTGTGTGATCGATCGAATGGCTCTGGGTCCCCGGGTGTGTGGTCGTGGGCATGTGCCTGGCTCTCTATCTCTTTTTCGTGTGCCGTCCGTTCCCGTCAGGGACCTCGGTTCTCTCTCCTGAGTCGCGTGTGGCTCGTCTGGCTTCCCCTTCCCGTTTTAGCTCCAAGCGGTGTCCTCTTCTAAGGGTCGAATGGATTGATGGAAGGAACTGCCGGTGTACACACACACTTCTCTGACGCAGTGCAGGGCACCTTAGTCCGTTCTCCGTTGGAGGTGTTACTCTCGGCATGTTGGTGTATATCGATATTCACCTGCTGCAGTGTTTCTGTGTGAATGGTGGGGTGCTGTGCCGCTGTTGCTGCAGCGTTGTCCTCTCTTCGAGTATTTCGAGCACACGGCGAGCTTCAGCCTGATCAGGCGGAGGTTGGCTTGCGGGAAAAGCTGTTCAACTTTCGCGCGTTGAGTAGAACAAGATTTCCAGAGCAGGCTTTCGCGCGGACGGCAAGTGGTGGAATTAGATTTGACGTTTACTTCAGTTCACGCGACGAAAGGCAAGCTTTTCGTGCAGCCTTCAAGCGTGGTGAAGAGGGTGTCCTCCATGAGGACAACGTGGAACTCCCCCCAGGCTGTGAAGAAATCCTGCCGCGTCACTACCAACGGCATGATGATTCTTCTCCCAGCTACGTCGCTACCAGCACTACGGCTGCTGAGAGCGCTCCATATCTGGTGCCGCCTGAACGCGCCAAGACTGCCCAGCTCCACCACCTCCATGTCGTGCCGCGTCACGGAGACAGGGATTCCGACGTTGTGCTGATTGGAACCAGTGAGATGAACGCTGCATCAGACGGCCACAACACTCTCGGCCTTCCGACAATCACCTTCAGTTTTGATGCAGAACGGGATGAACTTGTCGTGCATTGTCTTGATAGAGAAGTGTTCTTTCAGCTTCGAGGACTTTGGTTTTCAGGCGCCGTGGAAAATGCAGACGCGCTCGAAATCCGACTCCCTAGCCTCTGTGTTGCCACGCTTGATGGTGCCCAGAAAGGCACGTTGGGTAGAATGTGCGGGCAGCGGAACTTTCGGTTGCAGCCTCTCTGGAGATCGTATCAAAGCTCGCCGACAACGTGGAGAAGGCTGGTGTGGAATACCTGGTACTGGGATACCGGACTTGTCACACCCATACCTATGGAGGGGTACCCGCGAAACACACGGCTGAACGTAAAGTGGCAGTGGGTTCCAACAGCGACCCGTCAGCCCCGAGTTCACGAGTGGTCAGGAACGGTGAAGGACTTTATGCTGAGCGAAGGGAAACCGCGTTTGACGATTCACTTTGATAGAGATCTGTCCAGTGAGGATGCAAAGGCTGAGTACGCGTTGCAGCCACTGGGCTACGATGCTTTTCTTCCAGCTCGCGGAATCTGGTACTTGGACGTTGCAGTCGTTCGGCCAGAGACCAGCTAGTTTCAGAAACAGACCTGTATAACATTGTAGATGCTGACCTTATTATCATGCGCCATCGCGAAGGTTTATTGAGACTGTAATAGTGCATAATTGGAGGGGGGGGTGGGGTCTGTATCACTTGGACAGACAGAGTTGGAGGGTCTATGGAAATCTGACTGGCAGAGTGAAAGGGAGTTGGCTGGCAGAATGAGAATCGAGATCTGAAAAAATTTGATAGGCACAGTAGGGGGCTGTATATTCCCTAATAAATTCCTGATCATTTTACTGGTGACCAGTAAAAAATGAAATCTTACCAGTAAAAAACGATTTTACTGGTAGGGCCGATCTCAAAAGGTATAAAGAGTTAGAAGCTCATATTTTGCATGCAAAGAGGTTTTAACGTTACTAGAGGTAACCGCTTGGTCGTAAGGCTTTATAAGTACTAAAAAAAAGATAGTATAAAAATTATTGATCACCAGTAAAAAGTTAAATTACCCGCCACCAGTAAAAAAAATTTTTTTTTACTACGAATAAAATCATTTTTTACTGCATACCTTATAAAATGGACAGTCGAAATGGCTAGTGATGGCCAGTCAACTTGCCATTTTTTCCCATACCGAAGGAGTCCGTGTTGATGCCTTTCTGCCGTTTACCTGTAACCTAACGTGAATTAATGGGCGGGCGGGAAGTGAAAGGGAGAGCAGCGTTACGTGGAAGCCAATCCCGAGGGAGTATTTTAACTGCTATAGATTGCTGGTGCAGACACCAGGGGAGCGCTTCGGTTCTGTGCCCTATGCGCTCTGTCAGCCGATATGTGGAACCCGATGCACACCGTAAACAACTTTGAAAGAGATCATGCATATACATGTGCAACCAGCAGGATCAACAGCCTTGATCGAGCGTACACATATATTAAATCCACAACGGATTCCCACAAGAACGTTCATGCATTCAAAAAAGAAGCGATCATCCTCTGGATTGGGAACCGTTTGCGTCCGTCTGGCCGGTCGGATTGGATCTTCGTCTAGGGTATGACACCTAAAAAAATAATAGTAATAAATTAAACAATAAACCCTAGGAGTATACGTCGCTAAATTTATATATATTTCCTATATACTTTTTACGGAACGGAAACTGCTTGCTCGGATAAGAGTACACTCAGGCTTTGACAAGGAAACTCACTCGAGGTTTTTCGAAAACTTTTGGTTGAGAATCAGTCTCGTTTGAGTCCCTCTCCTGAGCGCGTTTCTGGTTTCTCGTTTTTATCTGAGAGTCTGCGACAATGACCACGAAACCTGAAGCAAGGGTACTTTTGGCTGAAGAGATTACAGCCCGTTTTCTGCCGACTGCTGAGCGGCTTCTGGAGTTGCGCTTCCCAACGACTGAGGCCGTTCTGATCGAATTTTCCTCTTCCATTTTTACTTGTGCCTCTCTCCTCAAACAGATGGACTTTGCATCTGTTAGTCACGACGGACCTCTCCCTGCCGGTCGAAGGCGACGCCGGGGGGCAAGACTCTCTCGCAGCTAGTTCCTAGAACGAGAGAAGGAGAACGGGTCAAGCAGTTTGCATCCCGAGACCATGGAGATGGATACGGAGACGGTGTCTGGCCTTGGACACAAACCCGTCTCCTGTTCTGAATCTTCTACAAAACTCCCATCATGGACTTAGCATTCACACAACAATGAAACACGCCGGAGCAGCCCCACAGCCGCAAGAGCCAGCCACAAAGAAGACAAAAACTACAGAAGGGAGCTGGGTCCGTGGCTGCTAGGTGAAGGAACTAGTTCGAAGGTATAAGGTTGGAAGGGAGTGGCGCTATAAGGTTGCTTGGCATAGATCGTAGACTACCTCCCATAAAGCTGCTTCCTTCATGCGGCAGCATGTCCTTCCAGAAGTAGAAAAGTTTAAAAGTTTAATTACTAGCGATTCCGTCAGTTATGAAAACTAACTAACTGTCTAGTCTGCGTGTGATGCCGAACGCTGAACGCCTAGAAATGGGCTGATGGCGATGGTGTATGATAATGATGATGATAAAAAACCGGCTGCATGTCTCAAGCTGGGCAGACATATAGTTTTTTATGTGTCTTCTTCCATAAAATCATTCATTTCCTGAAAAACATCAGAAAAGTGGGGCTGCTGTGGCTTTTGAGAGCGGATTGCTCTGATCCAGCGTGGTGGGCTTCGTGATTAAAAATAGGTGGGTCCACTACCAGCGGTAGCTGTATTAGCAAAAGGAGCAGCAGCAGCAGCAGCGGCAGCAGCAGTGGTAGTAGTAAAAAACAAAATAGGAAGTGAGGTTTCCCCGGTAGTTCTTCCTTCTTGTTTTGTAAACGGTGAACGACTTCTGACAGATTGAGTGTGGGCATCCAATATTTTTTTGAAAACGGGATGCATTTCAGCAAGCTCCCATTGTAAATTATGAGGGAGCTCGAATGTAAAAAATGTTTTCAGTTCATTGCTGGGTGTCCACTCTTTTTCGTTTTCTTCCTCTTTTTTGACTACCTCAAATTGTTTTTCCCATTCTGTTTCATCAAAATCTAATATTTGAAGATAGTGATCTAAAAGTTGGAGGTCTTTTCGGACTTTATGGTGGTATTCAACAAGTAGCCGATCACCACATCCCTGAAAATTTGATGCGTTTACCCAAGAGGGATTATTTTTTCCTAAAGGATAGTCTTTCCACCTCACTCTGTACCGGTTGCGGCGTTCATCGTAGTTTAAGATCTTTTCTACCTCCCACTCAGTTATTGCGGCCTGCGTATGTACATGTCCTCCTATGTATTCATTCAATAGAGTTTCATCACCAGGAGGTACTTCATAATCGAAGCCCGCTGCCCATCGAAGCTCTTGAACGGTCATATGTTTCATTTATTCCGTTGCTTGCCGGCGTTGGCGATCACGTCCTTTTTGGTTTCCTTCTTTTTTACTTGGGGTTAACCGAATAGAGACAGGTACTGTATGTTCTTTTTGCATCCATTCAGATGAATCAATAGGTATTGTAATATTGGAATCAAGAGCATATTCGGAAGAAAAATGATAGTCAGACCATAATAGAAAAGAATCAGTTCGATATACCCCTTTTACAATATTATCCCGGAATTTGCGGAAAGTATTCAATATATGTTCCTGACTCATATTCAGAAACCACTCAATACGTGTTTCAAATAAACGAGTCAGGGTTTTAAGCCGGTAGTCCGCAAATAATTGAAGCAACAGTTTTTTAAGATACGCTAATCGCGTTTTACTCATTGTTGGTGGAAAAATTAGCACACACAAGAGAGAAAGTCCCCAGGGATAACATAAATGGTACTGATTAAAACGTTCTTCAACCGATTTATGAGCACTACCAATTTTGGTTAGCGTTGGGTTTCCAATCAATGGATTTTCAAAAGCGTACAACACCGGACGATTAATATTGACTAGACAATTGATAGCTCCTCCAGCAGGCATCCTCCTGTGGTTTTAAAACTCATATAAAGATATGTTTTTTTAATTTTCATTTTTTTCTTTTGCTTCAAGCTATTATTATTTTACATGTTATGCCAAAGTGTAGTTCTGGCGGGGACTGTACTTAAGGCTTCTTAAAAGAAAAAAGTATATCTGATCAAAAGAGTGGCGAACAGACAGGGGGGATCTGCAGAGGTTATATAAAGGAGTCTGGCTAAGAGGATGAAGCAGGTCTGCAGAGGATTTGATTCACAGGGTGGCAGGAATTGACTGGCAGGGTTGAAGGCCTATAGAAGATCTGCCTGGCAGAGTGGGGGGGTCTACGGAGGATCTAGCCGGCAGAGTGGGGTGGTCTGCGGAAATTGGACGGGCAGAGTGAGGGGTCATGCAGAGGATCTGACGGGCAGAGTTAGGGGCTCTGACCTGGATCTAGTGAGCCGAGTGGGGGGTCTGTAGAAATTTGATGGGCAGAGTAGGGAGGTTGTGTAAAGGATCTGACGGACAGAAAGGAGGGTACGTGTATGGCGGTCTGTGGAAGATCTGGCCGGCAAAATGGGGCAGTTTGCACAGGATTTGGCCAGCAGAGTAGGGGAGTCGGGGAAATTTTAATGAACAGAGTGCTGGGCTCTGTCAAAATTTGATGAGCAGATTGGAGGAGTCTGCAGAGGATCTGGCCGACAGAGTAAGAAGGTCTGCAGGAAGAGTACAGAAGCAAGACTGGCAGACAGATCTAGGAGGATCTAGTATCTCCGACAGGAATTCGTAGTATCTTTTGATGAGAGGGCTTGGTGTTTTTGATAGGAAGGCCCGGTGTCTCTGATGGGAGGGTCCGGTATCTCTGACGGAAAACCCCGGTATCTCTGACGGAAAATTTTGGTGTCTCTGACACGAGGGCAGACCACAGCGGCTAAGAAGGGTTGAGATCAACAAATTTATAAACGAAGGGTTGGAAGGTAATTCAAAGACACAAAAGGACAAACACGGAAAACAGCGGTTACAAAGGAACGGAATAAATAAAAAAACACTAACAGATATATATGTGAAGTACTGAACCACATTGAAGCCTTGATAAAAAAGTTGACAGCAAAACTCCGGAGGTGGACAAAAAAGATAGATAGAGAGTATGCAAAGTAAGAGAGAAGTGTTCGCACACAAAAAAATGAGTAGAGACAAATAATAGATGGATATGAGCAGACACACAATTTTGAGTGTACACGATTCATTCGATGTCTCTGACTGGACGTACCAGCTGATAAACACACTGTACAGCTCACTGAGCTTACGTACCAGCTAAATTTCATATCCATAGATAGAGGCCCAAATGCAGCTTAAAGAAATAGTAAATATACTTTATAAGAACCCAAACGGAAATATAATCCGCAGCAAAGGCGCACTTGCTCAATCAATACCAATATGGCTTTCTACCTTGACACAATCATATTTGGTTCACACTCTGTCCGAGTGTTTTGGGCCCCACGCATTCAAGCTAGCTTCGGCTTGCTCTTTCCAGTCGCAGAGGTATGCCAACTTCTCAATTATCAAATCGAATCCACTTTAGTCAAACAAATTAGTACGCACTGTATCATTCATATACACTCGTTTGATGATCGCAATAAAAACCCACCTATGTCGTTCTTCACCGGGGAGGGGTTTTTGCGAGCAGTCATACGTGCTCGGTCGTTTCATGTATGTAAAGAAGTGAAAGAGTGGGCTGTTGAAACATATGTAGAGCTTACAAAACGGCCAGATGTGCTTCTTCTAAATTGATGTAAACAAAACATGTGAATATCAGTGCAACCTAAGTATCGTTCAATATAGAATGTCATCCAACCAATATGCAATCGGTTTTGAAGTACCACTAATCTTCAATACTTCTTGTATTTTGGTGTCTTGGATAAGAAGGACCAGTGTTTTGGAAGAAAAAAACTGTATGGATGCAAAAGTCTGCAAAAGAGCTTGTAGATCTCACAAAAAAAAAAGGGGGGGTTAGAGGGGTAGATTCTGGAGGAGAATCAAAGAGTAAACGATGTACTAGGCACGTTTGCAAATTTAGGCAGCTAGCAGTGGGGGGGTCTCTGGTTGGTAAAGAGTGGGAGGGTTTGCAGACAATCTGACCTGCAGGGTAAGCGGATCTGGCTAAGAAGGTGGGGGGGTCTGCAGAGGATCTGGTCGGTACAGTGGGGAGAAAGTTCCAAACAAGGGAAAGTTCCCCTACCTCCAGACCCTCAATGTTTGGTCCAATGATCTCGGTAAGGAGGGAAAGAAGACAGTCAGAGTTTTATTTAGAGGAAGGAAGCCTCCCATTATTGCAAGGAATAAAATGTAGGAGTATTTGAAAAAATGTAGCTTGCTTTAATTAAAGGTATGGTATATCGCTGGGCTCTCGTTGCTAGTCGGATAAGAAGAGTTTGCACTTGAAGCTTCTTAAAGGAAGAAAAGTCTAGGAATATGAACTATTATCGGAATTAAAGATACTCGAGAACACAGGCAGCAGCATGCACCATTGACTGAAAAGAGCCGACTCACATATGCAATTGCATACAAAATAGACCGTAGGCCTGCAT
This sequence comes from Chromera velia, assembly GCA_018398765.1. NCBI lineage: Eukaryota > Chromeraceae > Chromera > Chromera velia. Next base: position 35,681 of record JAHBMJ010005588.1, on the reverse strand, counting down.
TGGCATGCATTGCTTAATAACAGGCATGTTAGTAAGCAATTTAGATCTAGTCGGCCTTACATGATCAAAAGAACTCGGAAAGGCATGCTTTGACTTACAAGTTCGTGAAAGTAGAAATAACATACTGCTGATGTGAGCGTATCATGACAGCTTATCCCGTTGTAGAATAGATTGTGCAGATCCCTAAATCATATATTATTAAATTATATAATCTGGTGTTTGATTTTGCAAATTCCTTGTTCGCTGTTCTTTGCACGCCACCCATCTTCTGTACCCGCTTGGATAAGCTTTTGCTTCAATTTATGAAGGGTCATACCCATGTCAGCAGCATATACCCGCAGATGAGAATTGGGCAATCCATCCTCCCGGTTACCAGTGATTATAAACCGTTGCTGCCAGTCCTCATCAAAACAAATACCATTATCTGCTTAAAAATCTTTGATGAGCATTTGTGTCTGTTTTGATGGAACGAGGGGCACATCATAGTAGTGATCAAACACAAGAGTGCAAAAGGCCCTTCGCTATGGTAGCGTTGCACAGTTATTTTTTATCAAATGATCTTTTAGTCGGTAAGTGAATCCTATATTATTTGTTTGATCAGAATGAGGTGCCAACCGGTTAAGCGTCTCCTGATCAACAAATTTGTTTGCCCCTTTAAACACAATAACAGTTTCAAGTGCATCCTCGGGAACAACGGTCGGAAAATCGTTGCACATGATCAACATACGTGAGCCAACAGTAAATTCAACCTCATCATGAAAGAGCTTCCGAGCAATCAGAGTGTCTCCCCCACTATTGAACTTCTTGAGCATTGTTCCATTGACTTGGGTTTCAGTTGTGATTGGAAATTCCTGGCTGACGCTAATCCGAGGAAACTGACAATCCAACATCCAGGAGAGTTTTCGTGCCTGATCTCCATTCTGATGGATACGTTCATACATAAAGTTGGAGGACTCAATACCGTTGACATATCTTTGGAAGGCCTTGCGAAGGAGAAACTCGGTAATCACACCTTTGCCGCAGTTTCGTTCATCTAAAAAAAGACCCCACTGTTTGTCTTCGACGTGTCCGCCAACCCCCCGGGCAAGAAAACGGAGAAAATCGGTATACACCTCTTTTGATCCAAACGTCGGTAACAATATTCTGTCTACTATTTCTTGCTGGATTTCTGGCTCTGCAGGAGCATAGTCATAGTCAATACTGATAAGCGAATAGACTTCAGTCTGCAGTGCACCCCAACTGGTAAAAGTGCGTGTGTACAGATTGTATACCCCATTTTTGAAACAGACCTGTGCTCGTGTTGAGTCCCGGAGCTGGTCGAGGAAGGAAGGATCCAGTGGAACAAAGGCCCACAGTCTCTTTAGAATATTGGAAGCACCTGCAGTCATTGCAGAGTACGGAATTTCGTTTTTTCCTTTTATACGAACGATGTTGAATTTCATAATCTGATGTAGCAAAAAATTGGTGGTCAGTTTAGGATCAGAAGTCCACGTGTTTTCGATCTTGACATAGTTTCCTGCATACGTCCGTCGCATAACGTCGTGCAAAAGTTTGACCATCAACTCGATTGCTTCACGGTCATGGGAAACGATAGTATATTGAAAAGCTTTACACCTTCCAAAAAAGCTAGTGTACATTGCTTCATTATCAGTTTTTGCCCAATAGTGTAGAGACGCTAAGGTTAACTTAGATTTTTCACTTCGTACTGTGAGATGTTTGTGGTACTTTTCAATACATGCTTCGCGCTCGAAGTTGGGCGCTTTTGAAGAAAACTGGATGAATGAATCTTCACCTTGTTCACCTAACGTATTTTTGATAGCAAAGCCCACTTTGGTCCAGCTAGTATAGGTGGTCGCTCGCTGTTCACTCAAACATTGAATCAGCTGCTCTATTTCTTTATACAGATTTGTAGGGGGAGATATGTTCGATCCAAAGAGTAAAGAAGCTGGTTGATCAGATTTGACTTGTGTAATAGAAGGCAACGGAGGTAAAGAAGGCAAGGAAGATTATCTTTTCTGAAGTAGAAGTTCTTTAAGGGCTGCGGGGATCGGTTTGAGCTCCAATCTATCGGGAAGACTCCAATAAAGATATTCCTTGAGTTCACCATCTCTACCGATGTATATTCCTTGAGTTCACCATCTCCGCCAATGTATGAAGTCGGATCTGCAATCAACATCGATCCATCGTTTCGAACGTCTACCTTCGGATACGTGATGAGTACGTCCGTTCCTGATTTGATTTCTGGATCATAGCTAAACCAGACGTGCCGGCCCCGCGGTGTCAGTTGTCCTGGAAACAAGTCCAACTGGTAAACTGAATTTAGGTATGTAAACGTCTCGTAATCATCAAAATCCAAGACTGTAATTCCACTCGGTTGCCCACATTGAATCGCTAGTGCTTGATGGGAATCATACTTTAGATAATCGTTCATTGTAGAACGGTTAATCAACTGCCATCCTTTGGGAAGACCGACTAAATTTTTATTGAGCGTACCATCATCTTTTTTATTGCCTACAACTTGCTTGAAAGTGAAAAGCACAAATTGATAAGTTTGGTCGTAAAATGCCACCTGTTCCCGGAGTTGTATTTCAATATATTGTCTTCGCACAGCTTCAGGAATAAAGAACTGTGGTATATTCAGTAGTACAGTTGGGGACAGTTCTGCACATGTTGTGTCAATCCATGCAATAGCTCCATCATTCAATATATCGACCATCCCAGGGAAGGTTGAGGCCAAGATATTTGTACTTGAATTCACAATGGGGGTGTACTTAAAAAAAACATAGACGGTTGAGTGTCCACTGTCTATATTGTACCATGAAAGCCAGTTACGGAATACAGTATTGAAGTGTGTATAAGTATCTTTATTATGGAAGGCAATAACACTAACCTGGCTCTTTACTCCACACAATATTCCAATTATCGTTTGTGATGTTATGTTTTGGTGATTCATCATATTTGTTGTAGTTATATGTTCAGTTGTACCGTCAATCGTACTACAGTCATTCCATGTGGGTACGGTAATGAAGGTAAGACCTTCATCTTTAAGAGCAGATGCTTTGCGCTGCATATTGGTATCATTATCATCAATATCGGAAAATGACATGATCATGTGTAGTATGTAGCAAAGTTGTTGTTGGTTTACTGTAGTTTTCATATCTCTTTAAGTCAACATTTTTTACGGCGGTGATATGACTCGCGGTTCCACTTTTGCTGTCGTTCAAGCAAGACGGGGTCTGTACGGATTTGATAGTACCGTTGGTTCCGGTATGCTTGCACCCTCTCCGGATACCGAGCTTGATAACGTTTGACCGCTTCTTTTTGAAGAGCCCGACGATGTATTTCAAGAGAGTCTGCCATTTGGTCCTGATGTGTATAAATAAAACTATTTGTCCTCTTTAAATATATTAAGGATGTTTTTCACGTGCGATCATTTATTATGCTGTAGATCTTTTAATTGATCTACGGACACTGAAAGCACAGAACTGAAAACACATCATTCTGACTGGGTCCATGAAAGCACACAAAGGCTACCTCTCACTTAAAGACGTTGTGTCCTGGCTACACAGACTTAGTGAGCATATTCCCGAGCTGGTACTCTCTCGGGATCCAGATGGGCTTCGCACCGAGCTTCCTGATCTGCTGGATGGCGAAGTTCAGGTCCCCCATCCAGGTGGTGTCTTTCTCCGGCACCCCCGACCTCAACCATCCCAGGAGAGGTTCGTTGGATCTAGATGAGCACGATGATCACACAAGTGAAGTGAGGAATGCCTGCGAAGGTGTCGACCGCTCTGTGGTCAAAGCAACCCTTGCAAAAGAATCGGGACTTGGGCACCCGAATCTACTCCATCAGCTTGGTCAGGACGTTCCTCACCCACTTCTCTTTCCACGTGTGTCTCCACCCCATCGGAATCAGCAGCTTCACCTTTCTCTCCGTCTCCCCCTCCTTCACCTGCACCTCCTTTGTCTTCCGGTCCACAGACCTTCCCAGCATCTTGTTATACAGGATGGAGGCAAACTCGTCGACCATCAACATGTCGAAGGCGCCGCTTGCAACGTCCTCAGCAGTGGCAGGGAGCTGAGTGGCTCCCTTGACCTTCAGAGGGAGGCTTACACTCCAGGCCGTCCCGACGTACATGGCTCTTGGAAGGGCGCCTCCGGCGTCGATCATCTCTCCTTCCACAGGCTCGTCTGCGTGGGAGTGGTCGTAAAGGTCTGTATTGGAGGCGACAGAGGGATTGCGGTTCCTCTCCATCTGAGAGACGACGTGGGCAGGCAGCTTCCCGCCGATGATGTCGAATCCTTCTCTGGTGGATGTGTGGGGGATTCTGATGTGCTCGAGCCCTGTGGTCTTCCAGAGCCCTGCCTGCTGCAAGTCAGGAATCAGACCTGCAGCCGGCACAGATAGAGAGGAATGCGTACTCCACCCCTGTCAGCAAGAATCCCTTTGAAACGGTCAGATGGTAGCTCTCCTGGAACGATCTCTTCCAGGGGCACCATTGGTCCCATCTCATCCAAGCCGTCGTCGTTCTTGTCAACCGAGTCTTCTGCACCCCCGACTCCCTCCCCCCCTGCTCCGTGATGTCTCCCATCTTCCCCCCCTCTGTGCTCTGCGTCTGTGAGGGAGTGAACAAGGGGAAACATGTCTGTAGGAGGAGAGACAGCAGACAGAGGGGCGTCCTGGAAGGGCTCCTTTCTCTCAGCCCATGCCTGCACGGTCCCTCGTCGCACAGGCTTCAGCCATCGAGGGTGAACCTCCAGAACGGTCACGTTGTCTGGCTGGATGGCAAAGATGATGGCGCAGGTTGAAGACTCCCTGCAGCAGTACATGAACTCCTTGCCAGCGAGCTCCAGGTTCTTCTTCCCGTGCTTGCAGATGACTGGGTCCCCTATCAGAAACTTTCTTGTGGGCGGCAGACCAGTCCTCTTCTGGAAAGGAGTCATGCCTGTCTTCTTGTCGTGAGTGGCTTCGTGTGTCTGCCCGACTCCTCTACAGACGTGCTTGAACAACGCATCCGGAAGCTCGTTATCTGCAAGAAAAGCGGCACACATCTGTCTTGCTGTGCGAATAGCTCTCTCGACCACTTTGTGTGGTCCTGAGCAACCAGGCGGGGATTTAGGAAGAAACACCCTGTTGTTCTTTAGCCACTCACCCGCCCATCCCTCCCTCAGCTCCAATGCGCCGTCAGTGTGGATCACCCGTAGAATCACCGCAAACTCGTAGCACGCTCCCTGTACTGCCCTCAGCTGCTCTGCCCCTGACTTGTTCCTCAGCCCTCGAATGTCCCAGGTGTCCGAATCGAGGTCCACGATCATGGAAGCACACCATCCCCCGTGGACCTCAGCCTCCTCACTGTTTGGGAACCAAGTATCCCAATACCGCCCGTCCCCGAACGCCGAGACCTTCTTCTTGCGGTCTGGGACAGGATGGAGGGTGGGAATGACCGCGTTCTTCCTCTCACAGACCTTGCAGTGGCAAAATAGGCACTTCAGCAGTGTAGAGGTCGGCTTGAGGTCTTCCTCTGCGAGCGTCTGCACGAGGCGCTCCTCATTACAGTGAATGAGGCGTCTGTGAAAGCCCCACACCTCCTTCCATGTTGCCTCACGCAGGGGGGACACAGGGACAGAGAGAGAGAGAGATGGGACAGTGGCTGCGGAGAGTCAGGCAGAGAGATGTACGGGAGGTTGCCTTGTCCATCGCCCTGCGGGAAGTCGACCGTCACCCACACTCCCTTCCCGTAGTAGTCTTCGAAAAGAACCTTCGACTGGTCGGGGGGCCTCGTCAGAGTCGACTCCAGGGGCTTGCTGAGGAAGGGAACAGGGTCAGCGGTCAGGTTGACCACGAGGAACAGGTAGGAGGGAGCTCCATCTGCGAAGGAGACGGGCAATTTGAGCACCCCCCTCCGCACAATGCGAAAAACTCACTCTCCTCTTGCACAAAGCAACACCGAATACCGCCTCATAAAGGCCATGAAGCAACAACGAAGCGGGAGACTGCTTCAAGGTTGGCAACATGGTCGGAGGTGCACGTATCAACGTACATTCGGTGGCGGACATCTTCATTCGCAAGGTCTGAGGCAGTCAGGCCACGCAGCACGAGGAGCCGGCGTGGCGAGAGCCAGCACGCGCATGCCGTCTCCCAGACCGTCTACGCCCCCCCTGGCCATGTTTGCACCCTGCCGTGAGCGGTTGGCATTTCTGGAGCTAGCTGATGGGAGGAAAGGAGGGAGGGAGGAAGACACACAGAGAAAGAAAGAAGACAGGACAGGACAATCAGAAGAGTCCCCCCCCCCAAACCCAAATCCCCCCCCTCCTAGTTCACCTTCATCATGCATCATGCCTGCCTGCCTGCATGGATAGAGGGAGAGAGGGAGGGAGGGCCTCTCTAGTCTTCGTTTTTTGTCCATCTATCCATCCAGTTCATTCAAGTAAGCAAGCAAGAGGGAGAATGAATCAATCGATCACTTCTCCTCCTCCTCCTTCTCCGCCTCTGTAGATCCATATGATGCAGGCACGCACGCACTCACGGGGTCTTCAGTCGGTCGAATAATGGGAGGGAAGAAAGGAAGGAAGGAAGAGAAGAAAGGAAGGGAATATTCAATCAATCAGTCAGTGCGTGATGATGGTACGGTGCTAAACCCTGCGGGGACGTTTTCCTTCCCTCTCTCCTTTTCTCTCATTCTCTCTCGGCTAAATTTAATTAAGTGAAAGATCGATCTTTATTTCTTTCTTTCAATCGTCGGTCAACTAAACCAACCTGGCAGCAGAGAAGAAGCCTGCAAGAAGTCTCGCCGGGTCCTTCCCTTTTTCCTTCCTTCCTTAAACTAACTCCTTTCTTTTTTTGTCACGCACATACAGCTCTGTGTGCCTTTCCTGTGTGCGTATACGCAACTAAGAAAAGAAGAAAGGGAAGCAGCGAGGAAGAAATCTAGTCATTCATCCACACATTCATTCATGCATGCATGACAGGTGCGAGGGAACTAGCTGGAGTGAGTGGACTGGAGATACATGCATGCATGTCAAAGATGTCGAAAATAAATAAAAAAACCAAACGCCGTGCTGGCCAACTGACCGGGCTTCTTTGTTGTTGGTTGTTTTTTCCTCTTTCTGCTTTCTTGGCAGCAACAAGGCTACCTACTCTCGATCGGTGGACTTTTCTCTTCTCAATCAATCTGTGATTTACAATTCGGTTTCTCCCCGGCCCACCTTCTTTTGATCTAATATCTTTGTCTACGTCTGACAGCAACGTCCTCTCCCTCCGTCTATCTCTCCAGTCGACTCTCTCTCTTTCCTGCCACATCAATTTTGTCTCTTTCCGATTGACTCGACGCGCACACAGATAGACAGAAAAACAGATAGGTAGATAAATAGACAGATCGTACATTGAACTGGTATCGAAACAGCTCGGCAATTCTGCAATGAAAAAGTGTCTCGCAATAAGAAGCTGAAATGTTGTTAATTGCAGAAAAAACGAAACATCATCTCTCTCCCCTTTTCCCCTCTTCTTTCTTCCGGGAAAGAGTTCGTCGACACACGCCCTCCCTCCCTCTTTCGCTCTCTCTCGTGTGCATTCAATTCAATGTATTTCTCTTAATTTTCTCCTTACTGCCTGCCTGCCTACCTGTCTTTCCTCTACATGCCCTTAATTGCGTTCCTTGCTGAGTGGAAGGAACGAACAAACCTGGTTAGTTGTTTTTGACGGAGGAGTTGGAGACCGCCAAGATCTTTTTCTACCGACCCATCCCTCCATCACACTCACTCACTCACTCTCCCTCTCTCTCACTCTCTCTCACTCACTCACTCACTCACTCACTCACTCACTCATCCACTCACTCTCACTCACTCACTCACTCACTCACTCGCTCACCCACTCACCCACCCACTCACTCACTCACTCTCACTCACTCACTCACTCACTTACTCACTCACCCACTCACTCTTACTCACTCACTCGCTCACTTACTCACCCACTCACTCACTCTCACTCACTCACTCTCACTCACTCACTCACTCACTCACTCTCACTCACTCACTCACTCACTCACTCACTCACTCAATGGACTCAACATGATGGATGCATGTAGGCCGCCTCCTGTATGACGGTGCCCCACACCCCACCCAAGCCTTTCCTCCACATAAACTCTCTATCTTTCTATCACTTTCCTTTTGATTTTCCGGGGGAAGGTTTTCTTTTCTCGTCTCGTCTCTTCTCTTGTCCCTCTGCCCACCATCCTTCCCAATCCCTCCCTCCCTCCCGACAGGCAAACCTATGAAGGAATAAATGAATGAATGAATTTGCTTGTTTGTTTATAAACCCCTAAGCCTGTCTTTTCTCCTGCGTCTTTTCGTTTCGTGGTTTGTTCGGCTTTTCTTTCTTTCTTTCTTTCTTTCACTCTCTCCTTTCTTTCTTTCTTTCAGTCTGGCCTGACGGGACTGACGGGAGGGCGTGCAGTGTGTGCCACAGAGTGAAGGAAAAAGGAAAGACCATGAGACCATGGATGGAAAGTTGGATGGATGGATGGAGGTCACACGCGAGCCTACCCGCCCGCCCAATTCCTTCCGTAGTCAGGAAAACTTACTCGGGCTCCCGGATACCTTTTATCTCTCTCCCCCAACCACACACACACACACACACACACACACACATACACATACACATACACATACACACACACACACACAGAGAGAGAGAGAGAGAGAGAGAGAGAGACAAAGAGAGATTTCGCATCAAAAGAAGGTCACATTCTTGTCGTCTCGCAAATAAAACAAAACACACAGCCAGACCGATAGGCAGACAGATTGCATGACAGAAAGGCAGGAATGCTCGTGGAAATAGCGATCAAGAAAAGGCATCGGCAAAGTCATCAATCGTCATTTCTTCCTTCCCTTCTTGTGTGTTGTATTTATCTTTTTGATTCATCTGTTTTTCGGATGATTGATTCTTCTCTCTCCACATGTATACCGCTGTCTCTCGAATGAATTCGAAGGCATAAAATTGCAAGTCAAGAATGGATTAGTTAGTTATTCGAGGGAGAAAGGAAAGAAGAAAGTTTCAGGAAGGGAGTCTTTCTGATTTAGTCTAGGCAGTCGCCCCCCCGTCTGAAAGACCCTCCCTTGACCTCTCTCTTGCTCCCCCCCCTGCCATTCCCCTTCTGCCGATTCTGCTCCCTTGTGTCTGTCCTATGTATTGAGTGAGGAATGACGAGGAGAGAGAGGTCGCTCTCTCTGCAGTGATCTGCCACTGCTGAAAAACGTCTTCCCCTCGATGACGATGGTGATGATGATGGGGTCTATCTGAGGGTTCAGTACTGCCGCCCCATGGCTCCGGCTCAGGCTGCGGCACTTCTCGCTCCCGTCCGCTCATCACCTGATCCCCTGCATGCGTTCTCGGAGACTGCTGCTGCTGCTGCGGTTGGACAGCCGCAACGGCAATTGACCCTCGAAGCTCTGCTGCTTCGGCAAGGTTCCTCGATGTTTGCAGCAGTCGATCTGCACAGAACACAGACAGACAGACAATGCCTCTTTCCTTTCTCCTCGCTTCTTCTATTCAAACACACAATAGATAAAGAAAGAAAGAAAGAAAGAAAGAAAGAAAAGAAGTGAGGGAGGAAGCCAAAAGCACACACTGATGACATGCAGAGAAAAAAGGGGGTGTACCGGAAGTTATTTACACCCCCAACCGACATCTGGAGATGGAAGTCCCCTCAAACAACCACACCACCAGACAGACAGACAGACTAACAAAACAACCACACCACTAGACAGACAGACAGACAGACAGACAAACAGACAGACAGACAGACAGACAGACAAACAAAACGGTATCGATACGTGCATAAACCCAGGCAAGACCCAAGAACGGGCCCAACGCAAGAAGCAGAAGGCGGCAAAGCGTAAGGAATCGAAAGACACGACACCAAAAAAACAAGCAAGAAAGAAAGCAAGCACTTCAAAAAAATGTGCGAGGAAGAAAGTAAGCACTTTAAAAAAGCGTGCAAGAATTAAAGCAAACATGCATGAAGCAGAGAAAGAAAGCAAAGCCAACCCACCGAGATACGCCCCAAAAGGATGGGCTTTTAGGGTCCTCACGTACGTTTCCCTGTCTTAAGGGTGACGGAACCAGGGGCACCCACCTCTCGGCAGACCTCCACCCCCCCTCCCTCTCTCTTTGGGAGTGCCGCGCCCTCCAAGACAGCACGGACCGACGGACTGACGGACTGACTGACTGACTGACTGACGGACTGACGGACTAACAGACGGACGGACGGACAGACTGACTGACTGACTGACTGACGGACGGACGGACGGACGGACGGTACGAATGTGTAGCGTTCACAGAGGGTTTCTACCATCTGCATGCATGCATTTGTGTCACCGGCTTGGATGGTTGACGAGCTAGGAGAGTATAATAAGTCCCGTTCTGCCGCCGAACAAAATAATGAGGAGTAAGAAAAACCCATTTCCAGATAGGGTGAGAAAGAGGCAAGGACAGAGAGTGAAAAGGGGAGGAGTATGCAAGTACACATACCATGGGCATATATGCATGCATGCATGTATTTCGATCAATGACATCATCATCACATGCATGAAAACACAGTCCCTGAAATACAAAGCGGAGCAAGCTGAGGTGACTAAGACGTTGTCCATCCTCACGCAGAGGTGTACTTGAGATCAACAGACACCTGTAGACGGCATTGCAAGCCCGACTGAAGAGGAATGACAAGAGAAGACATGGAGACGGTTCGTGGAGATGGTGTTGTTCATTGTTTTACATAAGGGAAGGGAGCCAAAGAACGGGTCTGCCACTTCGTCCCTCATGTTTTAGAATCTCAGAACTGTCCCTGATCGATTGCCGGTGCCTTTTGGTGTCTACCCTTTGTCGAAAGGGGGGGCGTTCCATTAAACCCCCCCCCCC
>JAHBMJ010005588.1:22500-24462 GCA_018398765.1 Chromera velia | reverse complement strand
CCCGGGACCTCTTATGCAACGCCGTTGCATAAAGTATTTTGTACGAGTCCCCCCGCGCTATGTGCACGGTCCCGATGTGCATGGGCCGGGGCCCGCATGGGGCCCGCGTGGCGGGTGCATTGAATGCCGTGCACGCAAGCAGAAACCGTTGCGTGCATGCACTGTCAGAAAAATTAAGGTCAGACACTCACGCCAACTACTCACATATACTTCGATCGCAGCAGCACGACATACGAACAGGTCTGTATGTTTGAGGTGTCGTTATCAAAATTGTGCATGCGTGTCTTTTTCCCAGGTTTCTGAACGAAGATCTGAGGCAAGCCCTGTTCACTTGAAGAAAATTCAGAAAATCACTGTACACACTCAAACAACGATGAGACAGAATTCCGATTACAGGTCTGTTGCACTGAAGCGACAGATGCAGAAGCTCGCAAAGCCCTTTCTCTACTACATAGGTCCCGCGTCCGTCGTGGCCGCAATCATCTTTTTCATGAAAGACGTTGCAAGTGGAGTTGGGTTCGCTGCCTGTTTCGTTGGGATTGTCGTGATGAATCTAGCACCCACCCTGGTGTTGAAGTTTCCAAATCATATGGAAATCGTTTGGCTGATTTGCCTCAGCACCATGGCATGGTGTTTCAGCATTGTGACCAGCGTCCTTCCTCCTGACAGCACAGCAGTACAAGCAATTCAAGTGAATCAAGGCGCAGCGCTCTTCTTCAACATCCAGTTGGGAGCGTGCTGCTCCGTGAAATCATGGGCGTTGAACGCGTACATCGCTCAATGCCTTCTCGCGTTTTTCCTCACGCGAATTCGATTCGTCGAGATGTACCAGATTCCGGACGGCCATGCCTTCACCGTTGTGGTTGCCATCTTCGGAGTCTTCATTGCCTTCGCTCTGAGAGTGCTTGGGGACGAGGCAATGGATGCAGTTGTTGAAATGGAACGGAAGACTAGGAAAGCAGAAGAACAGAAGCACAGCTTTCTTGCCTACATCATGCATGAAGTCAGAAACCCCCTCAGTGCTGCATGCCTGCTCATGTCAGAACAGGCAACCGTGATTCAAGAGATGAAGCACTCCCCCGGGACTTCGTCCAACACCAACGAGGAGGCGAATAGACGCCAACTGGAGATTCTCCAGTCTCTCTCCTCAACAGTACAGAAACAAATATACCAAATGGCCGTCATTTGCGATGATGTGTTGCATATCGAGAAGCTTACGAGCGGTACCTTCGAGTATTCGTTTCATGGACAGGACGTCCTCAAGTTTTTCGATGAGGTTGCGTTGGAGACTTCCCTGGTCATGAAGCAGAAGTCGATCCAGTTTGTCACACAAGTTTCGATCCCTCAGCAGACTGATGAGAATAAGAGAGAAAAACCACGACCCATCCGGACGTGGGCAGATTTCGGACGACTTCGACAAGTCAGTTTTTTCTTTTCTTTTCTTTTGTTTCTTAATTCCTTCTCCCTTCCCCAAATTGAGGTACTCCAAACAACATACACTGACTCGAGAACCTTTATCCTCTCAAAATTTCGGTTCGCCGGTCTGGGTTTCTTCGCATGTGCCCAGAAAAAGCCTGAAAAGTGCATTCTCATGATTCCCTCTCATGTCGTCTGAGCTTCTGAGATACATCCATCTGCTCCTTTTTGTACTTGCATATACACATGCCCTTCTCTTGAATTCTGTTGCTGGCTGATCGTCCTTGCTTGTGTCCAGAATATGTTAGTGAATCGATGAATGGAAGCATAGATTGATGAGTGAGTGAGTGAGTTGGTGAATGGATGAATACATGGAGGAATGGATGATCTAATGACTTACAGAGTGACTAGATGGATGAATGAATGAATGTTTGAGCGTATACATGGATGAATGAATGTTTGGGTGTATATATTGGGTGAGTGAGTGAGTGGGTGAGTGAGGGAGGGAATGAATGAATGAATGAATGAATGAATGAATGAATGAAT
>JAHBMJ010005588.1:0-17500 GCA_018398765.1 Chromera velia | reverse complement strand
CACATTTGCGTTTCGGGGTTATCCGTAGCTTTACGTGATGCTTCATGAAGGGAAGGTGCATGAGAACATGCATATGCAGTGATTGAGGTTTTTGTTATGCATGCCGCGTCCCCTCCATGACAACATATGCATGCACGTTCAAGACACGCGCGCTCCGCCCTCCGGGGCCACGCACTCAATGATCCGGCCCGGCAGCGGGGAGGCCGCTCGGGAGTGTCGAACGCGCCTCGTTCCATTATTAATATAACTTCCATACACCTTTCTGACGCCCCTGGCACGCACCCACTTCCCTCGTAACGGGCCTCGTTGAGTCTAGCTGAAAGTCGCAAGATGCCAAAGGAGGATTGGAAGACTGCATTTTCTCTCTGAATCTGTCCTCCTGCTTCACTTTGGTTTGAAGACATGAGCTTCCCGCTGGGAGTGTTGTGGATTCTCTGTGCAACATGTGTTGTTTGCAACACTGTTGTTTCGCCTCCAGCAGGATCAGAAGGTTGTGTTGTAAAACAGGGTGGATCGTCGAGCGAGTTGCTGGGAATTGGGAGGATCTGCAGTGAAATTGCTGATACAAGCCACAACGGCTACTCCCTTCACTCCTGGGCGACCTCAATCAGTTCTTTACTGGAGAAAGGACACCCAGCAACAGACTCGATCAATTGGTAATGAATTAACTGTCTCATACACCTCACCTGTCCTCACTGATCTCTCATTCTGTCACTGATGAGTGTTATCATGTTCCTTTTCCCTTTTCGCAGGCCCAAGGCGGCAGAGCTGAACTTGAGGACCGCTGAGCATGAGACCACGCCTGCTAATGAACGCCCCGTGTCGTTCCTCCGGGCTGGCAACATCTTTTTTTTCCACCTTAAAGATTGCACACGTGCTCAGCACGCATTTGACAGAACAATTGACCTTTCGGGTGTCAGATTCCAGCAGGCTGTCATGGGGAAGTTCCGTTGCTTGGTTAGGGAATCCCGAGAGAGAGAAGCAGTTGCATTTGTTGCAAAAATGAAGAAAGATTTTGGGTTTAAGGGCAACACCGCCTTCCGTATTGAAACAGCCACACTCCTTCCTATCGTCACACGGAACGAGACCGATCTTCTGTATTGGAGGAAGAGGTACCGATCGCGTCTGAAGACTCTGTTGAAGGAAGCAGCAACAGGGGGCGTCGAGAAAATCAAAGACCCGTTTGCAGAAATCTTCTTTGATAACAGTCCCGGACAGTATCTCTTGCCCTACACCGGCTTCGACGAGGCCCCTCTAGTCAGCCTCCTCTCACGAGTGTACGAACAGACAGTGGAAGGATTGAGATGGACAGCTCCGGGGCTTGTGCAGAAAAGGGAAAGGGAGACAGACGTGGACGAATCGGAAGACGAAGAAGAAAGTCAGTCGGTCTGTCCGTCTCCACTTGTGCGTATCGGATCACTCTCAAAAAGTTTCCTGCATTTTGTTCTTCTCGGTTGCGACTCCTGCCAGCGATTCTGCATCGGATTTGGTCCATTGTCCTTTCCTTCAGTCGTGACTTCACAAGCTGGTTCAATTCTCCGTTCGTGACTTGTTTCTTTCTCCTTTCGTCGCTTTTCTCGGTCCTCTTTGCTGTCTTTCTGTCTCTCTGTCTGCCTCTGCGCACGCATACATGCATGCACATTTTTTGTGCCTTTATATATGTACGTATGTATGTGTGTATGCATGCATGCGTGTGTGTGTGTGTGTGTGTGTCATCTGCTTACTGGCTCCATGCAGCACCACGATCCTCTCCACAAAGTCACTCCCTCAACTTTGTCCCCAAATTTCGGTGGGGGGACATCGACCCCCCCAGGCTTCGAGTCACCCCCGGAGGGCATCTCTCTCTCTCCCGCAAGGTCCGAATCGGTCTCGTGGGGGTCCATCTGACAATGCACTCATCAGGGCGCATGCTCTCGGGGGTTTTCCCCTGGCTGGACAGGGACGTCTTTGAGCTCGTTGTTTTCTTCGCACGACAAAGTGGGCAGCCTCCCCGCGTCTCTCGAGCAGAAGACCTAATTGCTCAAGGCATGGCAAAAAGGGCGGACGAGTACATCGATCTTCCTTGGACTTCACTGAGAAACGCAAGAGAGACTATCGCCGCCAAGAAGGTCGACGTGCTTGTGTTTGGTGATATGGGAATGGAGCCGCACACCTACTTTGTTGGATTCAGCAGACTGGCACCTGTTCAGGTCAGGACAGTCGGTCATCTTTCTTTCCATCGTGCAGTATTCATGTCCCGCCCCCTTGATCGATCGGACTTATTTGACGCACGAGATACATAACAATTGGAAGCTCTGCAGGTTCAGGGAGGTAAGAAAGAGAAAGAGAAAGCACATCAGCTCTGTCTCTTCATGTAAATGAATGGTTCGAGAAAAGAACGCGAGAGAACAGGGGGTCGCAGACGATCCATCAAATTGAAAAATGCATCAGTTTTGCTGACAGAGCAAGCACCCTCCTCCCCAACGTTCCACATCCCCGCGGTCATTCCTTCTTCTCTCTCTCTCTCTCTCTCTCTCTGTGTGTGTGTGTGTGTGTAAGTGTGTGTGTGTGTGTGTGTGTGTGTGTGTGCGCGCGCGCGCGCGTGTGTGCGTGTGTGTGTGTGTGTGTGTGTGTGCCCTCTGCCCCGCCTTTTTTTCGATGTCCCTTTTTCAGCTCTTGACGCACGGCCACGCAGCAACGTCAGGCATTGCAGATTCTCTCGACGGTTTCGTCTCCTACAAAGTCTTTGAGGAGGGGGGGGGCCTAGATGAAAACGAAGGGACACAGCGATTTTACAGTGAGCAGCTGGTGGCCTTGCACGGCTTTGCCCGATATCCCGAATGGTCTGTCTCTTTGCCTGTGTCTTCTCTCTGTCTACTTGCCTGTGTGCCTGCATGCATGCCTGCCTGTTTGTCTAGCGGTTCATCGTTCACTGAGTCAGCGTCTTTTTGCTCTCGAAATTTTGTTTTCCTTCTGAGGGTGTATTCACTTAGAGGATCGCTTGCTAGCGGGATGGACACCTGACGGTGACCGTGTGGATGTGCTTGGTTCTCTCCGCGGTCCTCAATTATATTTCTCTTCTGGTGATTGCGATGAAAGGAACGGAATGGAATAGAAGGCCGTCTCCGGTTTTGCCTTTTTCGTGGATCGAGAGAAGGCAGTGACAGATACTCCTCAAGAAGATTGCCAGCCTGAAGTTCGTTTCCCTTTTCGATCCGAACTTTCATGTTAATTTCTCTCTCTCCCTTCTTTTCTTCCTTCCTTCCTTTCTTCCTTCCTTCAGGCACATGACGGACACGAGGGGACTGACTCGGGAGTCCCTCGGATTGCCTCCGGGGGGGGAGTATCCTCTGTACATCTCTCTGCAGACCCCCCAGAAATTCTCCCCCCCCAACGACTGGCTCTTCCTGTCCGTTCTGAAGAAAGTCCCAAACGCCCGAATCGCTCTGAAACTTCCGGATGCGTTGAAGCTTCAAGCGCTCCAAGCGCGGATGAGGGAGGTGATGGGAGACGATGCTGAACGGATTCATTTTGTGGGACCCCTCGCAGACCGCCACTGGTTTTTTCTCTTCGAGAATGCCACGGCAGCTCTGGACACGTGGCCATTTGGGGGGTACACAACTGCATTTGAGTCCTTTTCTCGTGGGCTCCCGTTAGTGACCCTTCCACATGAACATATGCAGGGGCGGTGTGCCGCTGCGTTTCTTGCCGCAGTGGGAGTGGCTGAGTGGACTGTAGCGACAGACGTCGAGGATTATGGACGGAAGGCCGCCGCATTTGCAAACAATCCAGGGCTCAGGGAACGTGTGAGCGTTGAAATTTCTTCCCTTTGGAAGCCCAAACTCCTAGAGGATTGGAGGGCCGTCGCTGGGTGGCAGCGGCTGTTCCTCCAGATGTCCGTGCGCTCTTTTGATCCAACCATGCACACACCCTCAGGCAGTGAGGGTAGCATGATCGGCCTTCCAGTCAACGTGAGCGACCTAGTCGGGAATCCAGAGCAGAGGGTGATTGTCGAGAAAATAGATCCCCAGATCCCATTTGACAACCGAAATCTGGATGGGCATCCGGGAATTGGAAGAGTCCCCTGGAGACAGTGGGAATCTGTCTCAGAAGGCAGAATTGCGCACAGAAAAGACTACAGAAGTTGGACATACGGGAAAAGGCCTGATGCCCCCTCCCTTCTAGAATTTGCTTTTCATCCCCTTTCTCCTCCTCCCTTGCCCCTCCACCCAATTCCCACTCCATCCATAAATGGAGGCCACGACAGCAAAGAGAGCTCCGACGCTTCAGGTCAGGTTGGGGAAGGCAGAAGAGAAAAGCTTAGGGCGACCTCAGCCCCCCCAGAGGTCCCACGAGAGCTCCGAGGCACAGTTGAGACGTCTCCAGTGTGTCCCACCTGTACATGTGACGTCTCTCAGTCCACATTAAGAGAGAGGGGAGGCAACGAGACTACAGACACAATGTCATATCATGCGGGATTTTCACATTCTGATTTGGGAACACACAGAATTAGAGCCTCTGACGCATGTGCGTCAGACAGTTTGAAACGCATGTCGTTGTCTTCTCTGTTATCCCTTTTACGGAGCGTTGCTGATGAGGTGGAGCAGCGATTAACGACAGCTGCCTGAAGTATTGCTTAAGGCACACACACACACAAATTAGTAATGAATTCAAAGGTGTTTTGAAAGGAACAAAGTGCATTTCGATCAGAAAAGCATCATATAATTAATTAGACCAGCTGTATTACAAACATTCACGTATTTTTACATATTAATTAAACATCTAGTTAAACATTGTTTACTCTGCAAGGACCTAGGAATTTAGACAGGAATTTACAGGAATTATATTAGCTAGGAATCTAAAGGAATTTAAAAACAGGAATTTCGACGAATTTAGCTATAATTTTAGCAAATATAGGAGGTCGATTTCTCATGGACTATCACAGTGAATTAGACCCTGATATTGATGGTGCTTCTAGACATATATTAGGTCTATATAAGCACTGTCGCTAGTGCTAATATTACTGTGTCATACTAGTAATTTAAGTCGTAAACTAAGTGTGATCTGTAAAGTTTTAAAGTGAAATAAAGTTTAAAGTCTGGTTTAAGTCTGTGGACTCTAAAATATAACTTTTAAAACGCACTTTAATATTTTTTTAACATACATCAAAAAATGTTTCAAAATGTTAAAAAAAGAATTCCTGATAACTATGGGTGACTCCTACCAGCGTTCCACACCTAGTTAAGAAGTTCTCAGAAGGTTCTATCATACAGACATCCATTCATTATTTCCTTGATCATTCAGATGTACCGTATTAGCATCGTCTACTTCTGCATCGGCAAATCTCTTGTGTGCATACATACATCTTTCCATGTATGCATCATGTATCGCTCACTATGACGCTGCATGTAGTGTGGGTGGATGCCTTCGTATACATGTCTTATATGCGTGCATCACTCACTTACGACCATATATCATCTTAGACTCATCTACACATTTCATACACACGTTATCCCAGGCTTCAATTAATGCCTGTGGCTTAAGCACACTATGGAAGACATGTCTTTCTCACCCCCCCATCCGAACACACTACATTGATTATGCCTTTGCATATTCGTACGTACACGCTCGACTTATTCGAACTTTCTTGACTCTTCTGGATCTTACAGGTCCTCATGAAATCTCTCATTTCATGTTTCTCTTATTTCACTGCCATTCAGTCAATTCATGCTCCTCTGTGTTTTCTTTCTTTCTTTGCAAGCCTTCATCATGACTGCAAGTACGCTTCTCATGCATTAACTTTGACAGTAGGACAGTGTGAAACGGTGTGAAAGCTTGTAATATAAGTTCACACACATTTTCATACACTTCTCAATTGTCTTCATTCGTTTGTATATCTTTCTGTTCCCCTTTTTCTGTCTTTTTGTGCAGCAGACCTTGCAACTAGCTGTTGCTTCTGCTTTGTACACGTTTTTTTCTCAAACTGCTTTAGCATACACTCAGCGCAGTCATTACAACAAGACTGAAAATTGAAAGACAGATGGAACACATTGCAGAAATATACATGGAAAATAACCGTTATATCGAACAACATAGAGATAGAGGAGGGAGAGATTGGATGTAAGCAATGTCATATATATACATGCACATTCATGCACATCTCTTTGCTATGCAGGCATGTCTTTCTATCTCAAATTGATCAACTGTCTTCCCATTCCCCTTTCTTCTTTGTTCCCCCATCATTTTTTTTTTAACTTTTGTTGTCCTTTTCTTCTTTGCTTTCGGCTGGTGCTGAATCATTCACACTTCACCCCTCCTGGACCAGCCGAAGCATTGATCTTTCAGACCGTTTTCATAAGCCTGCATGCAGTGTGGGCGGATACCTTCATGCATACATGTCTCACATGCGTGCGTCACTCATTTACAACCATGTGTCATCTCCACATTTCATACACATGTTACCCCAGGCTTCGATTAATGTCTGTGGCTTAAGCTCGCTATAGAGGGCATGTCTTTCTGTTAAATAATCATAAACAACACATCAACTAAACATACTCCCAAGGGAGAATGACAACTTTAATTTATTTCCCTTAGAGTTTCGTGATGCCTTGGCTTTTCACTTCAGGACTGAGCTAACAGAGAAGCCGGATAGATGTGATGGATGTGGGGCGGCCTGGACGATCCAACATGCAGCTGTATGCCATACGGGATGGATGGTAGATCACAGGCACGATAAACTTGTCCTTGTAGTGCAGCGCCTTCTGAAAGAAGCCGGGTTTTGGACAATAACAGACGCTGTCATCATCAGAAGGAGTTGAGAGGGAAGGGAAAGAACAGGGTTGGAGGGGGACTTGTGGGTAAGGTCCAGGACCTAGGTAAGGTCCCTCTTCAATTTATAGAGAAGGGCCGTATTGGACATGAGGTTCTGAATCATTGACTGTGATCAGGAATCGTATAGAAAACTGACAGTTATGATGACTATCGCAAGGCACGAGTTGGAGAAATTGAAGAAGTATTGGGAAAGGTGTATTGAGAGGAGATTGGATTTTGCACCTTTTATAGTATCAACAGACGGAACATTAGGAGAGGGGGCGTTGGCAGTACTCAGGAGGGCAGTTCATCTAGGCAGTTCACCAGATTGTAGCGAGAACAAACACCAGGCCTAGCAGAGTGGCAGCCTAAGGGATGGTGAAGATCAGAATCCTGGACCAGCTTGCAGTGATTAGAGCTTCGGTCTACTGCATGAGGGGGGAGCAAAAGCTAAAAAAGCAACGGCATGGAGAGTGTTCCTTTACCAGTGCTGGGGCTATTGCTGTGGTACAGGAACCGAAGGATACTGATGGAGATTGGGAGTAAATGGAGAGCTTAAGTTTCAAAACTAAACTTCTAAACTGGCTAGCGCGGCCGAGGGCCTGCCTTTGTATAGCGTGCGGTACACTCAGTAGCGGCGTTCAATTGTAAAGGGAACAAACAAGCGAAAGCTCCTCAGCTTAGATTAGCGAACATGCGCCTCTCTCTCTTTGGTGTCTAGCCACAAAAGCCAGGTAGCAAAGCATCGTGCGAGTCTATATGCCGTGGCTCTAGCCAACCTAGCATGCAAAAACGCGGTGCAGGGGCGGATGGCAGACTTAGGCCGTGGGCGTATGGCGCACGCGCTGGCAGGGGGGTCGCAGCTAAGGCGGCGTGGCTTACTTTGAGGATGGGGGGCTATGTACGCGCGCAAGCTGGAGGGCTTCGCTCATGAGACAGAAAAAAGGTTGGACACGAACCTTTTTTCGAACAAAGTTCACACTGACAAGAAGGGTAGAACAGGATAGAAAAGACCGATCGGGATCAAGCAATTGTAAAAAAAGAGTAATAAGAAAGTAGATCGAAAGGAGTCTGGCGTAGGCACTCGCACTAGTTCCACATGCCCACCCAGACTGGTTTCTTCCTGCTGACAGCCCACTCAAATTGATGCTGCTGTTTACGGCGTTTGTAGCCAACAAGCCTACCCCCCTAAAGGCTTTGCTGGAAAACTAACTGCGGTCAGCCCTGGTCTGGTACCATCGAGTTTACAACTTCCCCCCCCCACCTTTTCAGGATCCGAGTCTGCAGGATTTTTTCAGGGGTTGGAGAAAACAGTTGGATCACACGGGGGTAAAAGGGAAGCGTCCTTTATCTAAAGCAGAGTTTTTGGCCCTTCTCCGCTACTGGTCGAAGAAGCCTTCCCTTGTTGCAGCACGCAGCTCATTTTTGGTAGTGCTACAGTTCTACGGAGCATGCAGGTTTAGCAATCTCCGCAAAATCCACCGGTACGATATTGAGTTCGCACTATCACTGCCGATGGACAGTCTATCAGAAGAAGATCAGGTCAGTGCTGCGCCTAGCCACTGTTTTTGACTACGGATTGTCCGCCAAAAGAATGATCCTTACGGAAGAGGACAATACGTCTACCTCCCCAAGGTGGGCAAAGACCTAGGGTATATCACTTTAAAAAAAATATGATAAAATATAGTCTGTACCCCCCCCCTAAATAAAGATAGAGAAGATGTATACTCTTAAAAGTGTGTTCAATGTGGTTCTAAGCCCAGTAGAACCTTATACACAATACAAACTGGGTGATTATTTGCTTTTATCACAAAGTTATAGAGGTTTAAAGTCATTTCGCTACTATAGGTTCTAAAAAGACAAAAGCCTAGGTTCAGTAACTTTTTTAAGAACCTAAGAGAACCTTATAGAACCTTATATAACTTTACTTCTACTGAGTTCTAATGCTTAAAAACGTTTTTTAACGTTTGAGTTTCTTACATAAACGATAGTTTTCTTCGTTCACTTCATTTTTAAAGCTAGTCTGAAAGCATATCCCCAGTCTAGGACGATTTGTCGGTGATTGAGGTTAGACACTACGATGCGGAGAAGGGAGATAGGTCTAGCTATGTGGGGTACGTCCAAATTGAGTTGCGTTGCAACACGTATGCAACAGCAGGAAAACAGAAGAAAGACTTCGTCGTCTGGATGGGAAAGAATGAAGTTCTTCGGTGTGTGAAGTTTGTAAAGCATTGTGAAGGTTTCCATTTTACAGATGCAAAACAGATGAAAGTCAATTTGGAGAAGAAAGGGGGGGCTGAGAAAAAGAAGAAGCAGAGTGGTGCCGCTGCCGCTTAGACTTCACCTGCAGGGGGCAATGCTTCCAAAAGAAAGTCTGGGGGTGGAGCTACTCCTGCAGCTGATGCTCCAAAGACTCAAAAAGGGAAGGGGGCAAGGGAAGGGGGTAAACAATAGGCAGAAGGAGAAAAAAGAGACAGCCACCGCTGTCATTCAGTTTTGTTATCCAGGCCTCATCCTGCAGTTCTAAACGAAAGTCCGGGCGGCGTTGCAGCTCTAGGCTGCGGCTGCTGTTCATAGTTTAGGCAATGAGGGAGGGGGATAGGAGGGAGGTGACGGCTAGGGCGCGAAGGAAGACAAAAACACAGTTTTAAACACTGATTGTCTCATCAGTTTACGAGCGTTTCTGGTCAGTTTGATCATATTTCTATTGAGAAAAGGCCGGTTTAAGGTGGTTTCAGCAGGTTCGGGCAGGTTCTGAGGAAAAGGTTTTCAGAAACGGACGGTTCAGGAACTTTTCTTAGAACCTTAGGTGGCGAAACATCTATAACCTACTATAACCTACTATAATCTGACTATAAACATTTAAAACCATGTTTTTTAAGCTTTTAAGAAGTTGTTTAATCATTCTGACTCTTAGAAACTTGATTTTTTTTATTGAAAAATAGTGTTCTTACTTTAAAACTTTACTAGAACTTTTATATAACCACAAGCAGTGACACACCCTAGGCAAAGACGGTGTACCTATCATGGCCATCATTGAGCACTACCTGAGCATTGCGCCTGCTCAAGGCTTGGGACCGGGCGAGTCGCCACAAGGATATCTTCTCTTCAGCTCTTGGGGGTTTGAATGGAAGACTGACCAGCTGTTAGAAGGAGACACTTAGAGACGCATGTTGGGAAACGCCATTCGTGCAGTGATTCCACACGCTGATTTTCATGAGTTGTCTACTCACAGTCTCCAGAAAGGGGGGTTCACTGAGCTTATGTCTCTTGATAGAGTCCCGATGGATGTAGCAATTGACATCTTAGGGCACAACAAGTCAGATGCCTTCCTCTGTTATATGAAGAGATCATGGACTGCTCAAGTCCAAGCTCTTCAGCGAATCTGACTTAGTGAACGTACTTGCTTCATATGATGTCAATGCCTGCATAGAAATAAGTTGTCATGAGAATCAACTTAGTCATAGAATAGTCAGAATTTAATTCATAGAGGCAGAAAAGTTAGTTATCTGACTTAGTCCATATTGTCAATCACCCCTCTTTAGCCTGCTACCAAGCAGAAAGAGCGTGATCCCAACAAATTGATTCAGATTCGGTACTTGCGCGTTTTGTGCTGGGTTGTGGCTAGATATTAACAAGACGGATATACCTTAAGCTGTAGTGCACCGTCGTGCCGTTTGTGCTAGTTTAGGATAAGTAGGAACGCTTCTGAGATGGCCTACTTAGTTAATAGGTTTGGAGCAAAGCGGGCCAGCGATAGTTGGATGGGTTAGGCAAGCCCCACGTCCAGCTCGCTAAGTAAGCTGCATCACCCTTACGGGTCTGCGGCCACAAGCTCTCAGAACATTCCTTACTTCTCTCCTTACTTACTTGAATAAGTAAGTAAGGATAAACCCTGGAACCTAGTTCATTCGGCAGATCCTCAAAGAGAGGAGAGTAGCGCAAGTCTTTACTCCCTTATGCATTGTAGCAAGCTTATGAGTGTATGGCTAGGTGTATGGCTAGCGTGGCCGAGGGCTTGCCTTCGTATAGCGTGCAGTACACTCAGTAGTGGTGTTCAATTGCAAAGGGAACAGACAAGCAAAAGCTCCTCAGCCTAGATTAGTGAACATGCGCCTCTCTCTCTTTGATGTCTAGCCACAAAAGCCAGGTAGCAAAGTATCGCACGGGTCCGTATGCCGCGGCTCTAGCCAACCTAGCATGCAAAAACACGGTGCAGGGGCGGGCGGCAGACTTAGGCCGCGGGCATACGGCGCGCGCACTGGCAGGGGGGTCGCGGCTAAGGCGGCGCCGCTTACTCTGAGGCTGGGGGGCTACGCGCATAAGCTGGAGGGCTTCGCGCGTGAGACAGAAAAA
Source organism: Chromera velia (assembly GCA_018398765.1). NCBI lineage: Eukaryota > Chromeraceae > Chromera > Chromera velia. The sequence continues at coordinate 6,355 of JAHBMJ010005588.1, read as the reverse complement.
AGGTTGGACGCGAACCTTTTTTCGAACAAAGTTCACACTGATAAGAAGGGTAGAACAGGATAGAAAAGACCGATCGGGATCAAGCAATTGTAAAAAAAAAGTAATAAGAAAGTAGATTGAAAGGAGTCTGGCGTAGACACTTGCACTGGTTCCTGCGTCTTTTTGTTCTCTGTCAGAAAAAGTCTTTCCCTCCCACCCTCTCCACTGCTAGATATACCTTCTACGATTTATCTTCATTTAGTATTTAAATTTGTAATAGTATCAATAGGAGGGTTTCCACTCCAATCTCTCACCGCAACGTTTGCGTGAGGCAGACAGCGGTGGAGACGATTTGAGCCGGGATGAGTAGGAACGCTTCTGAGGCGGCCTGCTTAGTTAGTAGGTTTGGGGCAAAGTGGGCCAGCGATAGTTGGATGGGCTTAGCCTTTGACCGCGGTTAGGCAAGCCCTACGTCCAGCTTGCTAAGTGAGCTGCATCACCCTTACGGGTCTGCGGCCACAAGCTCTCAGAACATTCCTTACTTCTCTCCTTACTTACTTGAATAAGTAAGTAAGGATAAACCCTGGAACCTAGTTCATTCGGCAGATCCTCAAGGAGAGAAGAGTAGCGCAAGTCTTCCCTGCAACTTCCCTGAAACTTGCCAGGAATATGAAGGAATTTAGGGTAGGAATATGAAGGAATATGCAGGAATATAGGGTAAGAATATGAAGGAATATATAGGATTATGCAGGAATATAAGATAGGAATCTATAGATAAAAATCGGTAGGAATTTGAATCAAAATTCCTGGTACCAGAAAACTAATATTTTCTTTTATATTGTTTCACATTCCTACCCCACATTCCTGCATACTTTTATATTTCTACCCCATATTCCTGCATATTCCTGTATATATTCTTTCATATTCCTACCTATCTTTTTTATTAAATTCCTGCTGCCAGGAAATTTTATCTTAGTTTCCTACTTTACAGGAATTTAATTTTTAAATTTCTATCAATTTTCACCTGTAGATTCCTACCTCATATTCCTGTATAATCCTACATATTCTTTCATATTTCTACCCTAAATTCCTTCATATTCCTGGCAACTTATAGGGTTTATTATAAAAATAACATAGCGGGAAGGCCCTAGAGCGGAACATATCAAACAATCAATCAATCAATCAATCAATCAATCAACTTTACATATCATACCTAGGTCGTAAACCAATCTGACAATCCCTAGGACGATCCAAGTCTCCATGATTTGATATCAAGACTGATGGAGACCCTGTTGGAGAAATAGCTATGGTAGCTAGTATGGCAGTGGCTTAAGCAAAGCGCGCCAGTGGGCCACGGCATCAGATGATTCAGATTAAGCACCGTAAGTTCTGGGGTAGGTTGAATACCACTCGAATAAGTGAGCTGCATCACCCTTACGAGTCTGCGGCTATAAGCTCTCAGAACGTTCCTTATTTCTCTCCTTACTTACTTAAATAAGTAAGTAAGGATAAACCCTGGAACCTAGTTCATTTAGCAGATCCTTAAGGAGAAGAGAGTAGGGCAAGTCTTTATTCCCTTATGCATTATAGCAAGCTTATGAGTGTATGAAGCAAATGTATGTAACATCATTATGAAGAATGTATTAATGTGTTTAAGCTTTTTATTCTTAAAGTTTTAAAACCAAAAAAGTTTTAAAGTCTAAAGTCCGTAGTCAGACTTCCCTGCAACTTCCCTGAAACTTGCCAGGAATATGAAGGAATTTGGGGTAGGAATATGAAGGAATATGCAGGAATATAGGGTAAGAATATGAAGGAATATATAGGATTATGCAGGAATATAAGATAGGAATCTACAGATAAAAATCGGTAGGAATTTGAATCAAAATTCCTGGTACCAGAAAACTAATATTTTCTTTCATATTGTTTCATATTCCTACCCCACATTCCTGCATACTTTCATATTCCTATCCCATATTCCTGCATATTCCTGTATATATTCCTTCATATTCGTACCTATCTTTTTTATTAAATTCCTGCTGCCAGGAAATTTTATCTTAGTTTCCTACTTTATAGGAATTTAATTTTTAAATTCCTATCAATTTTCACCTGTAGATTCCTACCTCATATTCCTGTATAATCCTATATATTCCTTCATATTTCTACCCCAAATTCCTTCATATTCCTGGCAACTTGCAGGGTTTATTATAAAAATAACATAGCGGGAAGGCCCTAGGGCGGAACATATTAAACAATCAATCAATCAATCAATCAATCAATCAACTTTACATATCACACCTAGGTCGTAAACCAATCTGACAATCCCTAGGACGATCCAAGTCTCCATGATTCGATATCGAGACCGATGGAGACCCTGTTGGAGAAATAGCTATGGTAGCTAGTATGGCAGTGGTTTAAGCAAAGCGCGCCAGCGGGCCACGGTATTAAATGATTCAGATTAAGTACCGTAAGTTCTGGGGTAGGTTGAATACCACTCAAATAAGTGAGCTGCATCACCCTTACGGGTCTGCGGCCATAAGCTCTCAGAACGTTCCTTATTTCTCTCCTTACTTACTTAAATAAGTAAGTAAGGATAAACCCTGGAACCTAGTTCATTTGGCAGATCCTTAAGGAGAGGAGAGTAGCGCAAGTCTTTATTCCCTTATACATTATAGCAAGCTTATGAGTATATGAAGCAAATGTATATAACATCATTATAAAGAATATATTAATGTGTTTAAGCTTTTTATTCTTAAAGTTTTAAAACCAAAGAAGTTTTAAAGTCTAAAGTCCGTAATCAGACTTCCTTGCAACTTCTCTGAAACTTGCCAGGAATATGAAGGAATTTGGGGTAGGAATATAAAGGAATATGCAGGAATATAGGGTAAGAATATGAAGGAATATATAGGATTATACAGGAATATAAGATAGGAATCTACAGATAAAAATCGGTAGGAATTTGAATCAAAATTCCTGGTACCAGAAAACTAATATTTTCTTTTATATTGTTTCATATTCCTACCCCACATTCCTGCATACTTTCATATTCCTACCCCATATTCCTGCATATTCCTGTATATATTCCTTCATATTCATACCTATCTTTTTTATTAAATTCCTGCTGCCAGGAAATTTTATCTTAGTTTCCTACTTTATAGGAATTTGATTTTTAAATTCCTATCAATTTTCACCTGTAGATTCCTACCTCATATTCCTGTATAATCCTATATATTCCTTCATATTTCTACCCCAAATTCCTTCATATTCCTGGCAACTTATAGGGTTTATTATAAAAATAACATAGCGAGAAGGCCCTAGGGCAGAACATATTAAACAATCAATCAATCAATCAATCAACTTTACATATCACACCTAGGTTGTAAACTAATCTGACAATCCCTAGGACGATCCAAGTCTCCATGATTCGATATCGAGACCGATGGAGACCCTGTTAGAGAAATAGCTATGGTAGCTAGTATGGCAGTGGCTTAGACAAAGCGCGCCAGCGGGCCGCGGCATCAGATGATTCAGATTAAGTACCGTAAGTTCTGGGGTAGGTTGAATACTACTCCACTTGCAGTCTGCGAGGACTTTTCCCTCAAAGTGCAGGCATACAAGCATGACTGAAGAAACAGGTGTGAATAAAAACCTACTTGGACGTGTGCCAGTGCATTTGGACGCAAACGGATACCATTGGATGATGACCCACTTATAACAAGGGTAAAATGAGATTCTCATCAGACCGCACACACCTTCTTGCCAGGGGGCCGCAGACGTACCACCCAACAAGGACCAGTACAGCCAAACCCAGCAGCATAAACACCATCATGCCCAGAGGGGTCGTTTCACCAACTTCAGGCTGGATGTAGGTATCAATGGGGTCGCTGTAAAAAGAACAGGTGTCATCACCAAATCTGTTACACCCGCCAAGGACCGCTTTTCCTATAAGGAGAAAAGCTGGCATGGCTGGCATGCTCATATTTATGTTGCCATCACCGCCACAGGTCTTGTCAAACTTTAGCAATTTGATCACCAAAGCTTGGCACATCTTGACTCGGGACTCCTGAAGACTTGCACAGGTTGCCCTGCTTTCACGAGTGGCATTGAAGGTGCTGTCTTTCATGTCGAGGCTAAGCAGATTTGTGGCCAGGGCGGTTTGGCCTTTTGACTTCTTCGCTGCAGCTATCTGTGTAAAGAGATCCAGGTAGACGTGAAGCACAGTGGTTTTTGTGGCGTATTGTGTCCTAAAGTTTGTCAGCACCTTCCCAACCTGCGATGCCTCCGGCTAAACCTCCCACAGTTGCCGCAGCCTCACATGACCCTACAGCATCCTCCTCCATTGGAAGTAGGACTTCGAAAAATTCAGGGATGCAGGCATTAGCGACACCACTAGCCACCATAAAAGCCCTGCAGAATATGTGACTACAAAACGACCACTTACCGCACCTGCCTCCACACCTACAGCATCACCTGGTAATTAAATTTTAGAAACAGCGTACACCGCTTCTATAACGTTGTGATGACACTTTTTGGAACTGATGTCTTCTATGCAGGTAGGGATAGGTTTGATAAACAAGATGACGATAGCTGAGAGAGCACCCGCTCTTTTACAAACGCTGCGCACTTCGCCCCGTATTTTCTGACCAGTATGAGGGTCCAATATTGCATAAGCGTCTCCTCTCCGAGCATGGCTTTGTCTTCTGCCTCTAAATACTCAGAAAGTGGCCTTTCTACGGCACGCCCATTCATGTTGACGATATAGAAGTCCACACAAGGCCTGAAACACACGTCCCCAAGCGAACGACCCCAAAAAGACACGATACAGACAAACACATCATCCGTCTCCAAAACCTTTTTCACCCCATCAGCCTTGAAGATGACGTGTGTCTCTGTCCCGAGCCTCCCGTCATGTTCTGCCACAACAACATCATTTTTACTGGAGTAGAAACCCTCCTTGTCACGTACCGCAGTCTTCCGGACCTGCAGTTTATTCCAGTCACTGCAACTGAGAACAAGCGAGAGAACCACTAGAGTGCAGCCTTTCACATCAAGGCACGCGCGGTTAGCGTACTTTTCTGCAACCGCTTTTTTTGGTATCATGTAGATACCTTGTCTATAAGCCGTGCTTGAGGGAGAATCCCCCATGCTTGGCCGCCATCCTTCCTTATGAATTCTTACCGTATTTTTACGCGAAGTCCCGTGGAAGAGTCTGACACTCGTAGGGCACCAATTCCTCAGGCCAAAAAAAGTAGGTTCACATTCACAGATCCCCGCAGCACTTACACACCGCAAAAAATGTAGAAAAAGCAGGAAAAGCGGAATGCTGACATTAAGTACGGACCACATTGACTCATGAGTCGATATTCAGCGACCGTTTAAGGCACGGTGACACTCCGGCCTCAATTTTGAGCTAAACGATGTCAAATACCACCTCAAGCGAAATGTTAGAAATATCACTTGCGTGAGACTGTTTGTCTGGGAGCTGGAATGCGTTGCATGATCATAAAGACACTCTGTGTACAGATGCCTAGAGGTGCGAAACGCATAGACTGCCGCCGCTGTCACTGTGTTGTACAGGCCTAGCTGTTAAATCAAATAGGCAACTGTATTCGACAATTTACTCGATGGAGAGGCAGGCAGAGTCAGAAACTAAGGGTAGATAGATTAGGGTACTAGATTAGAAAGAAACTGGCCTAGGCACGATACCCAATACCGTGCGAACTAACGGCCGGTATGCTGGGATGTGCTATGCATCCACGAACCCTGAGGCTCGTTTCAATTTACTTGACGGCCGCGCGGGCTTTTAAATCCCCTCAATTAATACAGTGAGCACATTTTGTCTACACTTTTTTTCCCATTTGTCCACACGCGGTAGTGGGCCTGACCGACTCACTCAGTGCCGGGATCTTTGGTGGGCCCACGCCATATGGCTTGCAAGAACCGTCTGCACGCAAGAGTCTACTTTAGCACCTCCGACAGTCACTTTGGCTGCAAGTTTGGCATGAGAGAGCGCTACTCAGTTCTCTAAAACATCTACTTCTTTCACCAAAGCATTTTGTTTTGAATAAACGAGGCTCCCACCTACTACGGAAACTTGCAGTTCTTCTTGACATTCTCTCGTTCGATCATCCGTCTCCCCGTCTCCAACCCTGTTTCACTTCTCTTCACCAAATTAGGATGTGTCGGAGCAGGGGCATTTTCATTTTCATGTGTATTCGCTACTCTCTTTCAAAATTGCCTGTGCTTTTTCAAAAAGACCCACGAAAAGGAGACAAATCAGAGTGACACTGTTTTTTTAAGGCAGTAAAGGCAAGCATATCGACGAGAGATTCTCTCTCTTTCACTCTCTCCCTCCCTCCCTCCCTCCTTTCCTCCCCCC
>JAHBMJ010005579.1:50007-69163 GCA_018398765.1 Chromera velia | reverse complement strand
ACGGCTGACTGGCATGCCTTCTTAGCACGTTCTCGCCAAGGTGTTGAGCCGTTTGTCCCTCAGGTGTGGCACGGGGTGTGAAAGAATTAGCATGGTACTACGGAGTTTGCGTTGTGTATAACGGCGTGTGAATTCGTTTGGCTTTAGAATTCTTTGGTTGTCTGAGCGGCTGTGCCTGTTCTGACAGCATCCGACGGCATTGACGTTGGAAGTTGTTCATTTGTTGTTAGCTCTTGGTTGGTTCTTTTGCCTCGCTTGTCTGTTTGTTGCAAGCTTGTTCGTAAATGTGAGCCAGATTTTTTTTTCTTTGGTCTACCGTAGAGTGTGTCACCGACTGCGCGTGGACGCGATCCAGGAGGGGGAGGCGGCATGGTATAGGGAAGAGTGAGACGACGTGATTGAATCAGATTTAAGACGGCATCACTATATGACTGGGTCTGAATAGACAAATGAATAAATGGAAAAAATTCATTTCTAGATCGATGCTTTCAGCTTGTTTGTTGTTCTTTCTCTTCGGCCAGCGTGGACGTGGCCTGGAGGGAGTGGTGGCACGTAACGATGTGAGCGTCTGAGTGACAATAAGTGGTTCCATATGTCAGAATGGAATGAGCCACGCGCATGCCGAGCCTAGCCGCATGCATGGTGTCGCGCCGTCTATGAGTTAATACACATGCAATGCAAGTCTATGCAGGTCAGTCAGTCTGAAAGCAATAGAGCATTGCTTTAGAGAGAAGTACGAACCTTGCATAACAGAACTTGAACTTACGACCTATGAGCTCCGTTATGCTAGCCAACTAACTGCCACTCTCCAACGTGAACATACCAAAAGTCCTATATAAAGGTAGACACGCAGACATTGAACTTCTTTCCACTTTCATTTTTTTTACTTAAATAACAACCGCTTGTAGCCGCTTCATTTTTATCTTTTTGTTTGTTTGCATGATGGTCTTTCCACTTTTATCGACGAATTGATGATTGAGGGTTTTGCTATATGTATGCATGCCGCATCATCGTTCAGACAGTCTTTTTGCGCGACGTTTCTTTTTAGAGCCTGCAAGGGTTCAGTCCAGACAATTTTTTACTGGGCCCCGGCATACCACTGGAGCCATGTGAAGCCTGGCATCCTGTATAACCCCGGAAAGCGAAGCGGGAGGCACTTACCAAACAATCTCCTCAGCCCGCAGCTTTCGCAAAAAAAAAGGCCCCGGAAAGCTTTGCTCCCAATTGGCTCAGAAAAGCGTACGTCAGAATAGGCTACGTGCGGCGGCGCTTAAAACCGATCGCAATCCCCCCCCCCTCCCCGGCCCCTCCTTCACTCTCTCGCAAAAGATGTGAAGAAGAAAAAGAAAGAAGAAGAGAAAGTTCCCCACCTTCCTCTTCCGAGAGAAGAAGAGAAGAAGCTTCTAGAGAAGGTGGAAAGAAGAGAAGGAAAGAAGAAGAGAAATAGAGAATCGTCGGTCCGTCTCCTTCTTACCAGCCTGCTTTTTTGCTTTCAGCACGTTCATCTGCTTTCTGTTTCCCCGTCTCCTTCTTGCCTGCTTGCTGCTTTCCTTTCAATACGCTCGTCTGCATTTCGTCTGCCCGTCTCCTGCTTGCCTACTTATTTTTTTCCTTCCAACACGTCCGCCTATGTTCTGTCTGCCCATCTCCTTGCTGCATGTTCGTTCTTTTCTTTTCTTTTCAGCACGTTTGCCTCAGTTCCGTCAGCCTGCATTGTGCCTGCCCATCTCCTTTCCTCCAGGACGCTGGACCGTATTTTGTCTGACCGCCTCGTTCTTGTACGCGTGCATCTTTCCTTCCAGCATGTTATCCTGCATTGTGTATTTCCGTCTCTTTTTGGCCGGCTTACTTCTATATTTCCAGCGTGCCCAGCTCAATTTTGTCTGCAAAAAGAGAGAAAGGGAAAGAAGAGAAAGACAGAACAGAGGGAGAGAAGAGAAACAGAAGAGACAGACAGAGAGAGAGAGAGAGAAACAGAGAGAGAGAGAGAGAGAGAGAGAGAGAGAGACGGAAAGAGAGAGAGAGCCAGAAAAAGACAGAGAGAGAGAGAGAGGGAGAGAGAGAGAGAGAGAGAGAAAGACAGAAAGAGAGAGAGAGAGAGACAGACAGACAGACAGACAGACAGACAGTGGTGGGCACCTGAATGGAAAGATTGTGGCAGTGGACGTGGTCTTCTGGCAGGCAAAACCATTCATGGTGGAGCCCTGCAGGTGAACACACCAAGAGCAAAACAAGGAGTTCAATGAGGGCATGCGACAAGAGGAAGACAGCGAGACAGCGAGACAGACAGACAGACAGACAGACAGACAGACACAGACAGACTATATGTTTCTTCACAGACAGACAGACAGACAGACAGACAGACAAAGAGACAGACAGACTATATCGTCTTTTCTTCACTTCACTTTTTCCAAATCACTTCCTTTCTTTCGGACAGACAGACAGACAGATACACAGACAGACAGACAAACAGATAGACAGACACAGACAGACAGGCACAGACAGACAGACGCAGACAGACAGACAGACACAGACAGACAGACAGACAGACAAACACACACCCAGACATACACACACACACACACACACACACATACACATACACACATACACATACATACACATACAGATACACACACATACACACACACACACACACACACATACACACACACACACATACACACACACACATAGATAGAGAGAGAGAGAGAGAGAGAGAGAGAACAGGGGAGAGAGAGACCCCTTTTTTCTCTTCTTCCATCCCGCGTCTTATGGATCTTTGTCTGCGGAATCAAGAGCAATGAGATGATGGTCATTGATCTTAAAACGGATGAACTCAACGAAGTGAACGTACTTTGAAGATTGCCACATGATAATAAATGAAACCAATGTTCAAACCATATTAAGCATTAAGGAGTCATTTGTTGATTAAGTCTTTGCATTAATGTTTTTTAATTCAATGATAATACAAGTTATAAAATTTGTTGATAAATTTGTTTATAGATTTAGTCCTGTAAATTTTAAATCCATTATAAACATTTTTTCGGCTTTCTATACCAAAAAATAAAGGATAGTTCATATAAGAAAATTAATTATGTCACAGATTCATTTATAAATTTTCTTAAATTTAGTCTTTATTCTACCGTATTTTTTAAGAAAAACACATTAAATCTTTTATACGTCTGGATAACGCCAGGTAACGCCTAGTAACGCTCCTACCCTGACTCTACCTAAGTCTAGCCCTGACTGTATGTGAGTGCAACTTTCTAAGTGGCTTCAATCAGCTACATATAGCATAGTACTGCATGAACCAGTTCTTACACTGTCCACATAAGAGTAACTGCTAAAGAATAGTAATGAGGCGGCCGTCAGGCCGCCAAGTTACGGTTTTTTAGTAACTGAAGGTTAAAAATGGTAAATTACGGAAAAACAGTAACGCAACCCGCTGAACACGGTGAAAGGGGATCTAGCTGGGGTCTTCGGAAGAGCTGTGCGGCACAGTTGAGTGGAGTCTCCGGAAGAGCTATGCAGCACGGTCGCTGTCGGCTTCCAAGTGCTCCGACGGCCCATCCGGGCCCCTGCAGAGAAAGCTCTCCATCGAAAGATTGTGAAGGCGTCTACTGCTCTAGATCTAGGGTGCGTCTGCGCACACGCCAACGTGTCGATCCGGAAGATCTGTGTAGCAGGCCGGAGAGGGCGTCTAGCAAGGGTCTTTGGAAGATTTATGCAGCAGGGGGGGCGGGTCTCAAAGGGGTCTGGCAGGGGTTTCCGGAAGATCTGTGTGGCAGGGGGGGCAGGTCTCAAAGGACTAGTCTAAGATCTTCGTATGTGTCTGGTGCTCATTCATGTGTGTGACTCAAGGTCGATTGCGTCTGTGGTTTCTCTCTTCCAACTTTTGACTCGCTTCGCTGGTCGGACTTGCTTCCTTCCTTGCACTGATACCCCTAGACCTCGATTAGCCCATTAGACAGACGCTGTACATCGCACACGCAAATGAACAAATCGTACTTCTCAAATTGTGCTTCTGCAGGGATTACAAGAAGTCCTGTCCTACCTTCCCTTGAGAAGCCGTGCGACCAGGTCCTGCTCTTTTACCCTTTGACCTCTCTCTAGGTCTCCACTCGTTTTCACCCCGCTACCCTTCCTTTGAGAGTCATAAGCTCACTCTCTCCCGCCACTGTGACTCGTGTACCTCTTCTATCCCCGTTTGATCTTTTCTTGTTCGGTCATCTTCTGCTGACAGTGTGCCCGTTTGGTTATCCCTCTCGTTGAGTCCTGCACCTGTTTCGTCCTCTGCCCTTTGGTGTTCTATACATCCTGCACCGGAGATGCTAGTAGGGCGACGGTATTGAAGTCTAGGTTTTCCAAAAGCTGTCTCTGAACGGGTGCTCTGATCGATGTATGCTTTCCATACATGCGGCTCCCAAGCCGGCGATCGCGGGAAACACCTCTTAAGGGGGGAGGTGCCAGCGTAGCGCTTGTCGGACTTCGGATCGAGCATTGCCTCTACCTTCGTGATCTCAGTGCAAAATGCCTGTAGGTTGGAGACCATGCTCTAGCAGTGCTGCCAGACGAAGATGTTGCCTCAAGGTGGGGATAGGAGACTGACTTCAGCCGAAAGAGGAACGGACACCAAAGACTAAATCCGACTAGCCAGGTGTTGGAAGAGAGAAAACACGGATGCAATTATGACCTTCAGCCATGCATACATGAGTCGCCGCCATCTCTTTAGATAGACTTTTTTCGCGTGAACTGCATTACTAAAGGTGACTACCGAAGTAGCCTGAGTGTCCTCCTCTGCTGACACTGCAGGAGTACCGTACGATGACCGTGATGGCACTCTACATGGAAGAGGCTCCAAAGGTCGCCTATCGTTCCTGGAGAAAACGACCGCAACTGTCTCACACATGGGCTTGGGAGGAGAAACCCTGAGCATCACAGGAGCTGAAGCTTGTTCTAACAGCTGCTGTTGCTGCAGAAATTGGGAAAACGTTTCTTACAAAAGCTCGTCTTTGAGGTCAACTATCTGTTTTTGCGTATGGACCATGTTATTTTGGTTCTCATGCAGCAGGACCATTCTCTCATCTTTCTTGCGAAGCTTTCTCTCAAGGTCTTCATGCCTCCACGGGCACGATCGAAGGTGTTGGTTGAGATACCTGGAGTCTTTACACTGTTTGCTACAGTGTTTGTATACGGTGAACTGGGCCAACAGAGTTATCGCAATCGCCACTGCTGCTGCTGCACTCATCGTTTTGTTCCTTTTTTCTCACTCCGTCATGTCTTTAGATCAGAAATGCATATACAGGGCCTCAGCTTGTAGACCCGCCCCCCCTGCTGCACGGCTTCCAAAGACTCCTTCAAAACCCGCCCTGCGTGCTGCAGAGATCTTCCAAAGCGCTTCCGAAGACCGGGTCCCTTGCCAAACCCCTTTGAGACCTGTGTCCCCTCCCGCACAAATCTTCCGAAGACCCCTTCGAGACCCGCCTCCCCTGCTGTATAGATCTTCCAAAGACCTTTTTTAGACGCCCCTTCCGGCTTGCCACACAGATCTTCCGAAGACCCTCACCAGACCCCTTTGAAACCTGCCCCCCCTCCCGCATAAATCTTTCAGAGACCCTCGCCAGACCCCTTTGAGACCCGCCCCCCCTGCCATATAGATCTTCCAAAGACCTTTTCTAGACGCCTCCTCCGGCCTGCCGCACAGATCTTCCGAAGACCCTCGCCAGACCCTTTTAAGACCTGCCCCCCCTGCCGCACAAATCTTCCGGAGACCCCTGCCAGACCCCTTTGAGACCTAAGGGGGGGCACTCTGGAAGGTTATGGTAGATTTTGAGCCCAAAATAACATAAAATGTGAACAAAAACAAATTTTTGCGAGCCAGTCCGGCAACTTGGAGCTCCACTTTGTTAAATTACGTCGAAATCTGATGTTTTTGAAGTGTAGGCTAGGGTATGACACTAAAAAATAGAAAAAATAAAAATTAATTATAACATCCCCCCCCTAGGGTTTTAAACAAAAACCTACACTCTAAAAGTATGTTTTTTGTGGTTCTGAGCCAAAAAGAACCATATTGCAACGTAAATAGAGTCACTAACTTGTAAATCTTTTTAGTTCTGGCAAGAAAACCACTAGATGCCAGGTAAAGTTCCAAAATGTCTAGAAAGGTGGTTCAAGAACTCAAAACAGAACTTACCTAAACTGGCTGGAACCGACAAAAACCAACTTTTTGTGCACTTTCTATGCATTTAGCTGTTGTCAAACTGCTCTTCTGACTACTTCTGACTCTTGAAAGGCTGTTTCAAGACGTGCAAGCTCTTCAGTCTCAACTTTCAGACCATCTTCAACCATAACGGCCTCATGAACCCCCAAAAAAAAGCCACTGATCGGAATGTCGGAATCGATCATTAATAAAAGATGGATCCCTATTGCCGTAGGCTAAGCCCCCGCCTCGTTCCATCTGTCTGGCCGTTGTTTTTGCGTTTGCGCGGGGACCGGTTCGATTCATTTTGCTGAGACTGAGTGAGATCATTTATGTCATTGGTCTGGTCATGCATAACTCTGATTGACCATCATACATGAGTCTGATCGATCATGGAAAGCTAAATCATCAGTTGAGGGCTTGGTTTAGATGGTTCAAGCCCGGTTCTCATGGTTTTGATTGGGTTCCTTCTAGTTCAAAAAAGTTCCAATAGTTCTTGTCTCTGTTTATTCGGTTCATGAACCAATGACCAGAACTGGAAGTGACACCGACCTCAGAACCAACTATAACCACTTAGAACTTACTTGAAGCTTAGACCTATACTCTAATTAGTGGTTCTTTAGGGTTTTTTTGCTTTTTAAAGTTTGTAAATTGGGTTACAGTTTTATTTTTTCATCAAAAAAGTTGTAAGAACTACACATGTAGTTAGGGATTGTCCGTAGAGTGTTATACCCTAGAGTGTAGGCTACGTAGTTACTTTGGGTTACCCCCTTTTTATCTTTGTTACACAAAGAGGTTACAGGTTACCCGGTTACGAGCATTTTAAACTCAGTAACCGACCAAATTTTCAACTTTTAAAAACATTTAAAATGATGTTTAGAACACGTTTGAATGCTTCTTGAGGGAGGCTACTTCATTTTTGAGGGGGGTCAAAAAAGGTTACGGGTTACCCGGTTACGGGGAGTTTGGGGGCAAAGTGAGTGTGACACATCATTTTTCATCATTTTTGACCATAACCTGAATTGTTTAACAATCTTGAAGCCAGTTTTATGAGTAACCAAACGTAACTAATCGATTGGCACCACGTTTGACTGATGGTTACATGTCACACATTGTAGGGGGGGGGGTGTAGGGTTAGTAACCATGGTGTAACCGGCTGAAGTGCCCCCCCCTAGTTTGAGACCCGCCCCCCCTGCCACATAGATCTTCTGAAAACCCTTGCTAGACGCCCTCTCCGGCTTGCTATACAGATCTTCCAGATTGATACGTTGGCGCCTGCCATGGAGGCAGGAACATAAACCGAAAAACCATGTATAAAAGATGCAGAAATTCAGATGGACACCGATAACGACTCGAATGCCTTTCTGCAGACATCGTCCGGAGCCGCAGTCCGGGCGCATCTAGCATGGTCGAGCCGTGCACGCATGAGGTCTCTTTCGATCTCTTCTCTTTACAGGTGCGAAGATCCAGAGTAGAGGGGGCAAAGGGGGAGCTGACGACGGGAACTTGAGAGGTCCGTCTTCGTGTTCTTGCCGCATGACTGCTTGTTCTTGGTACAGCGATGCAGTACATCGATACAGCAATGCAGTACGTCGATGCGGGAATGCCTGTCTGGAATGTTGTTCCGCTTTTCTCGGTTTTTTTTTCTCTTGCGAGAAATCGAAGCTCGCAAGGATTCTTATGTTTTCTGCGTCTACCCCGTTTCACTCAGGCGGTTTGGTGCTGACCTTCTTTTTCCTTCAGCTCAGAAACCTTGTCTTGCTTCCATTCCGAGAATGGTAGGGGTCCTGTGGGCAGAAAAGTCGAACAAGGGTTGCTGGTCTGAGACGGGTGGGGAGTCAAGAGGAGTCTATGAGGGCAAAAACACGCAAGCATGCCAAAAAAAAAGGTTGATCTAAAGAGATGGCAGTGACGAATGTATGATGAAGAATTTTTTGTGCAGGCGATGAGACGAAAGAGAAAGGTGAGCAGACGGCTCGTGTGCTTCCTGTCATTTTTGGTCAACTGCCACTCTTTCTTGTCTGCGGGAGTCAAAATTAGGGGGCCCGGGACGTAAAGAATCTCGGTATACGTTTCAAGATCGAACAACACAAGGACAGTGTAACATAGCGGTCCCAACGTGACGCGACCAACGTAGTAGCAACGGAGCAGCCTGAAGTGCTACCTGAAAGAAAAACAGAGAAGGGATCTGAAAAATATCATTATGTCAATGAGCTGTGTGTGATCAAATGGCTGTTGGTCCGAGACCTTTGGGTATTTGGTGCATAGGCGTATGTGTCTGCATGGTGCTTGTTCACGTATGTGACTCAGGGTTGACTGCGTCGTTCCGCTTGGCTGGTCGGATTGACTGGATCTTCGCGTGTATAAATATTTTGCAAGGAACCTCCTTCTATAAGATCCTGATCCACTAGAATTCCCGGAGGATCCAAAGGGTGAAAACACATTTGCCTCCTCTTTTCAGTCCTTCTTGGTCTTGTGGGTATGAGAAGTGCAGAAGTATTAGAGTACGAAACGGTTTTTTAAGCTTTTTGTCACTAGTTTCTGTCGGGTTTTCCGTCAGTGGCTCTTTGTTTCTCATCATTGCTGCACGAGAGCAGTAGACGCCCTCACGATCTTTCGATGGAGAGCTGTCTCTACAGGGGCCCGGATGGGCCGTCGGAGCACTTGGAAGCCGACAGCGCTCCACTCGAACAGGAAGGACTCAGCCTCCCAGCGAGGCGAGGTTTATACATACACAGGTAGGTTGGTCCTCCTACGGTGTACTTCCGGGTGAAAAATGTCGCGTAGGCTGTAGTCAAAACATGAGGGACTGCTATTGTATGGACGAGAGAGACTTCAATACAGTCCAGGCGCATCTAGCATGGTCGAGCCGTGCACTCATGAGGTCTCCTTCGATCTCTTCTCTTTGCAGGTGCGAAAATCCAGAGCGGAGGGGGCAAAAGAGGAGCTGACGACGGGAACTTGAGAGATCCGTCTTCATGTTTTTGCCACATGACTACTTGTTCTTGGTACAGCGATGTAGTACGTCGATGCGGGAATGCCTGTCTGGAATGTTGTTCCGCTTTTCTCGGTTTTTCTTTCTCCTGCGAGAAATCGAAGCTCGCAAAGATTCTTGTGTTTTCTGTGTCTGCCCCGTTTCGCTCAGGCGGCTTGGTGCACCTGCAAAAAGGACAGTCGGGGTCCAAGGAGCGTATAAGGGTACAGGTTTCCCTCCAGCAGAACGACAGTATGTCAGCAGGTTTTTCTTCCTTCATTTTGCTTAGCTAAACACTTGAAACATACGAAAAATGATGTAGAGTACACCTAGGCTCTTTAGCTTTGGCAGCCTGGCCGAGCAGACCCGCTATGGAAAACGAAAGAGAGTAGAGCAGGGTTCTTCAGCTTCCAATCGCACAGGTCTCTCGTATTGGGGCCTGCTCTTCTGCGCTTTTTCCCAGTGTTCGCTCGTTTTGCCCCGCCCCTCTCCATCTGTTTGCGTTCTTTCTGGCTGTCTCCATGCTCATGCATAAGTTCGATTCCGCCCTTTTTTCTTGCAGTTGTCAGGAACCTCAGGGGAGCTCATAGCCGTCCTGAAGGTGGCGGCCCCCGGCGCAGGCTGTTTGGGGGTGCGACGAGGTGGCGGAGAGGAGTCGAGCCTGCAAGGCCTCCATAGGGTATGTTGGTCAGCGGGTGTCCTTTGTATCTTCCATGCACACCCATTTCTTTGGGCGTGTCAAGACTCTCTCTTGCTCTTTGACTGTCGCTTTATATGCTTCTGTGAGGTATCAGAGCTTGCAGAGATTCTTTTTCCCGTCTTTGCTCCATTCCTGTGCACGGTTGTTGCAGACAGCTTGGAGTCACACCTCTGGGAAGGACAATCAGAGTGCAAAGGAGTGCGGGTCTCTCTCCAACAAGAAGATAACACATCGGCAGGTTCGCTTTTCAGTTCAGTTTTTCAGTATGACCGATTGAATACGCGAAAAAAGATGCAGAGTACATTAAAGCTCTTTAGGTTTCGCAGTCTGGCCAAATTGACGCACAAAAAATGATGTAGAGTACACCCAGGCTCTTTAGCTTTAGCAACCTGGCCGAACAGACCCGCGATGGAAAACGAAAGAGAGTAGAGCAGGGTTCTTCAGCTTCCAATCGCACAGGTCTCTCGTATTGGGGCCTGCTCTTCTACGCTTTTTCCCAGTGTTCGCCCGTTTTGCCCCACCCCTCTCCATCTGTTTGCGTTCTTTCGGGTTGTTTCCGTACTCATGCCTTCTAACTGTTTTCTTGCCCTTCCGTATGTCCGCAGTCCTCGGGAACCCTAGGGGACCGATGCCTCTCAGCGCTCCTGAAGGTGGCGGTCCTCCCGGCTGAAGGCATTCCGAGGGTGCCGGGAGGTGCTGGAGAGGAGTCGAGCCTGCAAGCCATACACAGGCCCTGAGACCAGGTACATCGGTCAGCGGGTGTTCTTTGCGTCTTCCGCGTATGCACTCCGTATATCCATGTCCGCCGACGTGTTGAGACTCTTTCTGACTCTTTGACTGCAATCCGTCTCTCGTTTCACCTGCTTATAGGTCTCGAGCAGCCTCTGGGTGCGCGTGATGGTTGTGACATAAACCTGGCGTCGGAGCTGCAGAACACGGTGAGTCGGCGGCTTCCACCTCTTGTCTCCGCTAGGTCCAGCCTGCGCTATTTCGTTCCATCGTGTGCTTCCTTCTCTTCTCTGCAGGACTTCCGCGACGCTGTGCGAGGATGCGAGACGTTTGGGGAGGGTATAGACACCAGCGCTGCCGCAGGTCAGTTTTCCGTTGGTTCGGTCTGTTACCTCTAAGGTGTTTTCACCTTCGTGAGTCCGTCACACTTCGGTTTGAAGACTGCCACCCCCATTCGGAAGTCTCTCTACCTTCCTGCCCGGCTCTCTCTTTTTTGTAGGCCGACGCTGTCTATTCTGCCTGCATCGCCTCTCACGGTCGGAAGCTCCAGCCGAAAGCTGCGAGTCGGCTCTCTTCGGGTCCCCTGCCCTGCCGGTTCTGCTAGCTCTGTTTTTCGTCAAGCCTCAAGACAGCATACGATTCTCCTCTTCGCCTGGCTTCTCTCACTTAACTATCTCTTCCTCCTTTAGATCTCTCTATAGGTTCCGTGAACCCGGTCCATCGCGAGAACTTCAAGGCTTTTTAGCAGCTGAACAAAGTAGGAATGGTCGGGGTTGCACGGGAGCGGCCCGGGGGCCTTTTAACCTTCTTAAGGGGGGCGGTACCGGCAGAGGGCATTTCGGGTGGGGCAGGGGAGAGGCCAAGCTTGAAGGAACGCTCGACAGCCCGCAACGTAAGTCAGCGTACCTTCTGTGTGTACTTTTTCTGCCAGGCTACACGTCAGCAGGTCCATTTTCTTCCTTCAGCTCGCTTTTTTCAGTCTAATCAAACACACGTCTTAAAAAAGTAGCGCAAGGCTCTTTGACTTTCACAGTAAAGACCCGTAATGAAAAATAAAAGAGAGTACAGCAGGAATCTCCAGCTTCCAATTGCTTGGATCTCTCATATCGGGTCCTACTCTTTTGTGCTTTGACCTCTCTTTAGGTCTCCGCTCGTTTTCGCCCTTTTGAGAGTCATGAGCTCACTCTCTCCCACCACTGTGACTCGCATACCTACTGCAAAGTGGGCCCCGTCATGGAAGGCAAGAAATCGGCTCGCACACGAATGGCAATTTGAGTTCTGGGGAAGGCACGAACATGCTCACCGTTGTTCAAGAGTGCAACCGACGAGGAGGTTAAGGCCGCATGGGAGTGAGAGGCAAAGCGACAGCGACAGGGGCAGGAGGCGGAGCGATAGCGGCAACAAGAGCACGAACAATATGAGCTCGAGATGGCTTGCATACAATAAGCCCAATCGAGCACTGGTGAGTTTGTGGAGAGACAAAATGCCGGCATTACTGGCCGGACTAGATCTTCATGTATGTCTGGTGCTCGTTCATGTGTATAACTTAAGGTCGATTGCGTCTGTGGTTTCTTTCTTCTGACTTTCGACTCGTTTCGCTGGTCGGACTGGATCTTCATGTGTGTGTGGTGGTCGTTTACGTACGTGTATGGCTGAAGGTCGATTGCGTCCGTGGTTTCTCTCTTTCGACATTCGATCCGCTTGGTGTCTCCAAATTCAAGTGCGCGTGCATGCTGGCCGCGCACTGTAGAGGTGTGGGTTCCAGCCTGAGAGCGTCTGCTCACCTTTCTCTTTCATCTCATCGCCCGCACGAAAAATTCTTCATCATACATTCATCACTGCCATCTCTTTAGATCGAATTTTTTTTTTTGTGTGCTTGCATGCATGCGTGCGTGCATTGCCGACAGGCCTTCCCCGATTTTTTTTCGTTAGCCAGCATGCTGTAGACTGACGTGCCGTGAGGGTGTCTGCGGGCCTTCCCTTTTTCTTCTTTACCAAAACGAAAATTTCCCCAGCATATGTTTGGTGCCTCCAGATTGAAGTGCCGAGAGCTGTATGTGATCGAATGGCTGTTGGTCCTACGGTGTTCGGTGCAAAGGCGTACATGGCTGAACGTTGTTTGCGTTGTTCCGCTTGGCTGGTCGTTGTGTATGTCTGGGTGGCTAAAGGTTGATTGCGTCCATCTGGCTGGTCGGATTATATCTGGTGTGCCTGAAGATGACTGCGGCCAAACAAAAATTTCTCTATGATACATTCAAGATCTCCATTTCTTTAGCTTGACGAGAGCTGTGTGTGATCAAATGGCTATTGGTCTAAGACCTCCAGGTGTTTGGTGCATAAGCGTGTGTGTCTGCATGGTGCTCATTCACGTGTGTGACTCAGGGTCGACTGCGTCATTCCGCTTGGCTAGTCGGATCGATTGGATCTTCGCATGTGTCGTTCACGTATGTAGGTCGCGATTGCATCCATGTTTTCTCTCTTCCGACAATTAGCTAGTTGGATTTGATCTTCGTGTGTGCTTAGTGCACGCTGCACGCACTCCTGAATTTTTGGCAGAGCCTCTTTAAAAAGTGAATTTTATGGTTTTTAAAGGGGGTTTTAGCGTGGTTTTAGGGGGGTTTTGGCCCTTCAGAAGAAGACTTTTTGCCTATAAATGAATTTTTGGCAGCTCATGACTAAAATGTGAACCAATGGTTGATGAGTGCGTGCAGCGCGGCTTAGTGCTCGTTCACGTGCGTGGCTGAAGGTCGATCGACTCGTTCCGAGACTTGATCCGCTTGGCTGGTCGGACTGGAAGGTCGTGTGTATCTGGGTGGCTGAAGGTTGATTGCGTCCGTTTGGCTGGTCGGATTGTGTCTAGTGTGGCTGAAGATCGACTACGGCCGGACGAAAATTTCTCCATGATACATTTGAGATCTCCATTCCTTTAGATTGAAGTGGCATATGTCGTCTGGCTGGGACTACATCTCCAGATTCAAGTGCGCGTGCGTGCTGTATGGATGGCCACGGAAACACCGTGCATGAAGTCAGGCAGGAGGGGTCTCGAGCTATGAGTCCTACCTGGTTCGAAGTAGAAATTCTCCATCATACATTCGACTTTTCCATTTCTGTGGACGCGTGCTGTGTATGATTATGTCCAGCTGTACGGTTGTGGGACGGAACCATCAGGCAACGTGCATATGTGTCGTGAGAAAACTGCCTGTATGTTTGCATCAAGAGGTCTGGTCTCGGCTTTGTGTGGTCTGTCGAGATTGGAGTATCTGCGGGCTTTCCCCAGTTTGTTTTTGTCATCCAAAGAAAAAATTCTCCAGCAGATGTTCGATGTCTCAAAATGGAAGCGCGGGAGTCTGTGGGTGTGTGTGGTGGACCAGTTGTTCGTTCGGGTGTCTGGCTGTAAGGAAATGTACGAGCGAGTGTGTCTGCGTGCGCTGCTGACTCGCTTTGCATCTTTCTTCTCGTTTGCATCTCTTTTATGCCTCCTGCAGAGGAGCCTCCGGCCGCTGCACCAAAGAAGCGGTCTCTTAAGGCCGCGGATTTTCGGGTCCTCAACGGTCTCAAACCAGAACTTTTAGATGCAGACCATCATCAAAAATTTGTTTCAGAAGACTGGCTAGAAACGACACGCACAGCTATTGAGGAGGAGCAGAACAAATGCGATACCACGGGGGTTTTTGTGCAACCATTTGCTCTTGTTCGACTTTGACGGGGGGGCAAGACACGCGCGTTGAAAGAAATAGGCAGGGTGATACCCAATTCGATCTTCGTGTCTTTCAACAGAAGGGAGCATTTGGGAATCACAGGTCCAGAAGAGAAGGGGGTCACTGCTGGCTTGACCACCCTTTTTGAGTACCTTCTTATCTGGATAGCGTGGTATCTGTTGAAGGAAGGTCGCGCTGACGGGAATTTCAAGAGCTGGGCAGAGAGGCATACGATCAAAGAAGACACCATTACGACTGTTTTGGAACCTTTTCTATTGTGTCTGCTGGTGATAGATGAGTTGAATGTGTTGCTTGAGCTCCAATGCTCAGACGAATCGTAGAAGAAGGATCTCTATCGCTTCCTTAAAATGCGTTTTTGCATCACGAAGGGCCGCTTGTACGTCTTCAGCAGCCACCACTTCTTCACGACATTCGACGTCGCAAGACTGAAGGAGATCATGACTTCTTCCCAGACGGAGCGACAGGTACGCCTCGTCCGTCTGCCGATACTCAAGTCATAGAACGATGCTAAGCTGTTGAGCGTCCCTACCCGTACCGCTGCATCCTACTTTGGCAGGCTTCCAGGACTGATCGTCTCCCATGAATTGAACAAGACCTCCCCTTTAATATCTGTTCAAAGCGCTAAGGCCATTCCTAAAAGGTCTTTCAATGAATGGTTGAAGACCCTTCTGATAGTAGTTTTGGACGAAAGACCCCCTGCAGTCCACGACAAAGAAAGAGAAAGCGGGGGGGGGGGTGCTCGGTAATTGGTCGAAGTCCTTTGACCTCCTGGAGGGTGGGAAACTTTAAGTGTCCATGCCTCCCATCTTTCTGGAATGGTTGCTTACATTACACTTTCAAATTCACTCCCAGGGTACTCCATACTCTCCAGGCCTGGATGTAGTAGCTGACAGGTTGTCCAAACTTTTGACTGCAGACCAAGGAGATGGAAAAGCGTGGGAGGGCGTAGTCGCAGCTGCTTTAGGGCTTTGGTTGCTTGGCTGCGCTGTAGGGTTTCCGTGGCCGCCACCGCTCCTGTCACCACCGTCACCACCGCGGGGAGTTTTGGATACGGAGGCTGGTGATGCAGCAATGGAGCCAGATGGGGCCAGCGCAAAGCTGCACTACGTGCGCAGTCTCCTGCCAGGGCGTGTAGACATCTTCGGTAGTATCATAAAAGGATATGATATGACGATGGAAGAAAGCGAAATTTAGAAGTCTTTTCGGAGTGCACTTGATCGTCAGAGCAGATTTGCGGGTCGTACGGCTTCTTAAGGGAAGGCAGGACTTCTCGTAATCCCTGCAGAAGCGCAATTTGAGAAGTACGATTTGTTCATTTACGTGTGCGATGTGCAACGTCTTTCTGACGGGCCAATCGAGGTCTGGGGGTATCAGTGCAAGGAAGGAAGCAAAAACCCGCCACTGAAGAGCATGCCTGTAGAGGTGGAGCAAGGTGTATGGCTCCGTGGAAAGGGGGGATCCCATCCACAAAATGATGAATGGATGGTGGCTATGGTGGAAGAAATGGAGTTGCTTCTTGGAGTGAGCCTGTAAGAGGCAGCTCCGCTAAATTGGCTGAATCCCTCAGATGGTACATGTAAGCTGTTTTAGTGGAGTCTTAGTACTATCAGATACAGGTGGTTAAAGTCTGACAGACACCGGTTGGTTTAGTCTAGCAGTTAATATCAATTTCGAGCATTCTTAGTAATGACATCAAGCAGACACATCAAGCATATGCTTCACTGAAATCACTTAATGAAAGCATGCCCAACTTCACGATGCGCGGCCTCGTGATATACCCATGCACGCTATGTGGCCCAGGCCCCCGTCCGGCCCACATCTGCTTGACGCTTGCCAGCCCTTTATTACTCAGTCTTCTTATTAAGCGGAATGCCCCTCACACTTGCCCGCTTTTCAAGCCAACGTTCACACTTAGCTCTGAAGACTGATATATCAATCATATATCCATCGAGCGATCGGACAATCAATTCTCATGCCTATCTATCTTCTCATCAAGCGCCTATCTAGCTATCTAGCATAGCCTCAAGCGATCGAGTCATCATCATACATTGTTTCTCACCCTATGTTTTTCCTCCCTCACACTGCCCGTCTATCATTTTTCTTTCCTTTTGAAATCAGTGATCCTTTCTTTTGCTCTCCCAAGATTCTTCGCTGGCTCCCACGAAGCATCCTTCACTTCAAACCCTTTCCATTTGACTAAATAATGCTGCTTCCCTGAAATTCTCTTGCTGTCCAAAATTTTATCTACCTCGTACTCAGGGCCCTCGAACCTCGGAAGTCTAACTGCAGGTGGAGGGTCACCCGGCTCTCTCATATACTTCTTCAGATAGTTCACATTCATCATAGGATGAATGCGAACTCCTGCCAGAAAGATTAACTCATACGCTCCCCGTATGATTGCCGTCTCTACCTTAAAAGGACCAAACCATACAGGCTCAAGCTTCCTCTTTACTCCCTCCGGCCTTCTTTCTTATTCAAAAAATTCTCTATGCGTCAACACCGAATCTCCTGGACCCAATTCCAGTTCTCTATAATGACGATTATAATAGCGAGCTGCCGTCTCTCTTGCTCACTCCAGGCACTCCTTCGCTTGTGCCATCTCTGCCCTGTGTCATGCAGTGAAATCAGCTGCTGCCGGAGACAGCAAACTTCCCCGAACAGGCACTGCAGGCAGTCGGATTGGATCAAAGCCATGCACAAATCTAAATGGTGACAGACCTGTCACTTGATGCACACTGTCTCTATATGCAAACTGATATGCCGGCAAAGCCTCGGCCCAGTCTTCCTGATGGTCCATCATGAAACACCTCAACAGCTCCCTGATCGTTCTGTTGTCTCTCTCTGTCTGTCCGTCTGTCTGCGGGTGTCTGGAAGAGCTCATCTTGATTTTTGATTTCCAAAGTCTTTGCAATTCTCGCAAAAATGCAGAAATGAAGCAAGGATCGCGATCAGAGAGAAGAGAACGAAACATACTGACCAAGCACACGACTCTCTTGAATACAATCGATGCTGTCTCTTCTCCCGTGACCTCTTCCCACACCAGGATGAAAAATACATCCTTTGACAAACGATCAACAACAGAGAGAATTCCATCCACAATTCTTCCCCAGTACAATGTTCTCAGCAGACCAAACAGGAAGTCGAGAGAAAGAGATTCATACGGACACTCAGGGACAGGCAAAGGATTGAGCAGACCAGGTCTTTTTTGGGTGGAATGTTTTGCTTTCTGACAGGCATCACACCGAGCCACATACTTCTTGACTGATAAATACATGTTGGGCCAGTAGAAGTTACTGTTTAGCTTAAGAAATGTCTTTTCTGGCCCCAGATGTCCTCCGACTACCATGTCATGATGCTTGGAGATCATCTGCCTCTGCATAATATCAGTCGGAATGGCCAATCTGTCTTTGAAATAAAGAAAGCCATCAACGAGAATGAATGGTTGAATTCTTATTCTCATGTGTCCAGGCACAGGCACCTCTGGATGCTTTAATACTTCGATGAGCTCCTCAAAGAATCTTTTTTTTTAATATCCTCCTTTCACTTCCTTCAAAAACTCTTCATTCACATCCACTCTCATCTCAATGCCTGCCAACAGTCCTTTCGCTTCCTTTTCTTCTTCCTTTCTCTTTTCAGTCTTTTCTTCCGCTCCCTGCTTTTGCTCAGTTCTCACAGGCTTTCTGCTCAATGCATCTGCCACCCGATTCTTACTTCCAGGCATGTATCGAGGCGTGATACCTATCTGGTCCAACAACAAAACCCAATGACGCATGCGAGGAGACATTTGCATTCGATCGGCGGTCGACGTGACTATCTTCAAACTTTCATGATCACTCCATACCTGGGTCGTACACAAAACGTACGGACGCCAGATCTTGACTGCGAACACACAAGCAAGGAACTCCTTGTCTCTGATATGGTAGTTCTTCTCTGCTGGGCTCATTGTTCTCGAAACAAATGCACACGGCCGAAGGATGCCGACATATGGATCCTTCTGCATGAGCACAGCAGCAACAGTCGCAGTCTTTTTACATGCATCAGCAAAAATTTCGAATAGATGAGTAGGATCAGGAATGTACAATTTAGTCACCTGCTTGACTGCTTCTTTGACTGCCTCAAAACTTGCCTGCTGCTGTTCTTTCCACTCAAACTTCACCGTCTTTTTTAGCAAGCAATAAAGAGGCGCAGCCTTCTTGCTGAATTCAAACACAAAACATCTCACCCAAGAAGCCAAACCAAGAAAAGAATGCAACTCACTCACATTCTTGGGCACTGGCCAGTTTTTTATCTCTTTTATTTTCTTTGTTTCTGGCCTCACTCCTTTCTCTGAGATCCTCAGCCCTAAGAATGTCACCTTTCTTTAAAAAAAATGACACTTTGACAGCTTTGCAAACAGATTTGCCTGTCTGAGGAGAAAAAGAACACGAGAGACATGCCGTTCATATTCCTCTCTCGTCTTCAAATAAATTAGAATATCATCCAAAAATACAGATACATACCGATCAAGGCACTCCTTCAACATATACTGAATCAATCGTATGGCTGCCGGGGGGGCATTCGTTAATCCAAAAGAGACCACCAGCCATTCATAATTCCCATACCTCGTCATGAAGGCTGTTTTGGGCATGTCTTTCTCTCTCATTCTCATCTGATGGTAGTACTGCCGAAGATCAAGAGCCATGAAAAATTTTACTCCGTACAGCCTATCGATCAAATCTTGAGGATGAGGCAATGGATGCTTATCCTTCACTGTGATTCTATTTAATCCCGTATAGTCATAACACATCCTCATTGTCCCATCCTTCTTTATCACAAACAAAACTGGTGCTGCA
>JAHBMJ010005579.1:25007-45007 GCA_018398765.1 Chromera velia | reverse complement strand
AAGAACATCACCCCCTGTCTCTTCCTCTTTTCCTTTTGAATCCACACCTGTGCAAGGATGAACTCTCTCCCTCGAAGGTCGTGTCAGCCCTGGTGAACATTTGGTCTGGCGAGTGGGATGAGGATGCACGGCCGTGGGTGTACATCCCGGCGGGAACTAAGAAATTTCACTTCATCGATGGAGCGGCAGTAGTGATGTCACACATTTTCCTCATCACTGCGCACTTGCACGAGCTGCCCCACAAGGACTTGACAGACAAAGAGCTCCAGCAGCTGCAAGCCTACCCAGTGATGTTCTTTCCAAACATCAAAGAGCAGGCGGCGGCGGTCGCCATTCTTGAAGGTGAGTGCCTGAGGGGACAGACAAATGGGTTGATACTTTGAATGATTGATTGACAATGTGTGCGTCACGGTGCCAGCTAGGCATGCCAGAGTGGTGAAAGGCTCTCTCAATTTGCGGGGAAGTATGGACAGGGTGAAAAGAGACTGAGTCTGTCTCACATCGGGAGAAAGAAAGAGAGGAAACAGAAGGAAGGGATCAGAGTGGAGGAGTATGAGGCGCTGGGGGGAGAGCGGGGTATGGGGGAGGGGACGGTGAGGGGGTGGGCGTGTGGGGAACAAGACACGGAGAGATCGAGGGGGCGGGTTAGTGTGCGGAGACGGCGGAGACGGTGGAGATGGTGGAGACGGTGGAGACGGCGGAGACAGCAGAGACGGCGGAGACGGCAGAGACGGCGGAGACGGCGGAGGGGGGCTGGGGGTGTTAGGCAGCTGGGGCTGGGGAGGGCGGGGGTCAAAAAAAAAATTTTTTCTCAGGAGGTGCACGATGGCTTCGGAATGCATTACGGATGGGTGGTTTTATATTGCTTTTGGTTTTTGCTTTTCAAACAACACTTGTATCGCTTATTGTTGTGGCAATTAGCGGCGCCGACGACTCCCCAACAATACCAAACCGGCCGGTTCGATATTGTTGGGGGGGGGGTCAAACTTTCACTTTTTTGTTGAGGTGGGGGATCGCTCGGTTTGGTTATCAGAAGCGATGTTTTATATTTGGGCTTTTAGAAATTTCCATTTTTTGACCCCCCTCCAACAATATGAAACCGGCCGGTGCAGTATTGTTGCAGAGCCGTTGGCACCGCAGGGTTTCTAACAATACCGAGACCTGGGTGTGACCTGTTTTTTTTTGTCGCTGAGGCAGACAGTCACTGTATACATGATGTGAAGGACTCATTTATTTCTCCCTCTCTTTTGATTGTTCTTTGCAGGAGAGAAGATCCAAAGGAGCCTGGAGATGCCTCCACTCAGCCGGACACTGAGGGCCAGATGGAGGTCATGGCATGGCCGCAGCCAAGCTGAACAACGTTGACCTCAATAAGACCGACCTCAACATGGTTGCCAAATACTTCCACTCTGTGATGAAGATCGGCGAGGATATCTCCAAGACGCAGCTCCGACGCTTCCTCATCCTTTGGGAGTGCTACAGCGACGAAACCCTGGACATTTTGGACATGAAGGTTGCGGCACTCTATCGGGAGCTGGCCAAGAAGCGGATGGGTGTCCAGAACATGAAACAAAAGGAGAAGAGTGTCGTGCTCCAAGGAATCACGAGCCTTGAAGAGGTCGGTCAATTGTTGCGTGTATTTGTTTCTTTGTGACGTATTGCATTGTCTGTGAGGATGTAAGCATCAGGATTCTGGCTTGGATCCCGTCAGAGCAATGCATAGAAAAAAGAGATTGGGCAGTCAAACGTGTCAGACAAGAAGCTTGAAACGGCTGACAAGTTGAAGAGAGAACTTCTTGCGGGTTGGCAGAAATAGACCATTTTGCAGTGTGCCTCCTTAGCAAACCTGTTCTTAATAAAGACAGGACCAGTTGAGTGAAAAGTAAGATCGCTGATTTTCTACCCCTTTGGGTGGCGCTCTTCGGTTGCCCTTGGCCATGGTGGTAGGGTCTGTCTTTAACTGTCGGTCTTCATGTTTCATGCTGCTGATTGCTGTTCTGCCTCTCTACATTTTCTTTCTCTTTTCCCTCTAAGATCGGTTTGGATCCTTCTAAATTTCTTCTCCGTTTCTTCATTTTTTTCCATTTGCTTCTGGATTACTTCGCATGCTGCAAGCAACCTGCATGCACATGACGGACAAACTGAGAAAGGAACCATCTGTCGGGGAGAGTGCCCTGCTACAAAAGCGGGTAAGCAAATGCTGCTCTTTCTTTCCCCCTCTTTCTCTGTCTTTGTCTCTCTCTCTCTCTCTCTCTCTCTCTCTCTCTCTCTCTGTGTGTGTGTGTGTGTGTGAACGTGTATGTGTGAAGGTGTGAATGTGTATATACGTGCGTGCATATATATGTTTGTGACTTTGTTTTTGTCTGTGTACAATGTCTGTGTATCTTTGTAACGGTGTGTCTGTATGTGAAACACTGTGTTTTTGATTATCATGCATGCAGGCTGCGACGCTGGCGGTGATTGATGCGGCGAAGAACGTCTGTTCCTTGACTGTGCCGAAGTTTTTTGAAAGAAAGGTCGTGCTGGCCATCTTTGAAGAGGAGATCTGGAAGGCATGCCAGGAGAAGTACGGGGACGACGAGAAACGACTTCCGGAGATGCTGATCAACTCCAACGTTTTCGTCGAGTTCAAGAACAAGATCGAGACAGACGTGGCAGGAGGGAAGAACGAGCTTGTCCTGAAGGCCTTGACTGCATAGAACGACGCGGTTAAGAAGAAGAAGGATGGAGCCAATGATGCTGGGCGTACGGCATTGACAAAGCTGGACTACTTCATCGACACCTGGAACGAGATCGTTGAGCATATAAACTCCGAGCAGAGCATGACCGATCTGCTGAACGCTCGACAGCAGGAAGTCGAGGACGACCAGTTCAACAAACAGGTGGAGGACGCGTCGAACAAGTTGTGCAAGAACAAGGAGAAAGATGACATCAAGTCATCTGAAGCTCGCGAAGTTCAGCAGCAACAACACCTTGAGGCCAGACAGAGAAAGCTGCTCACTCTGGACCGACTTCAGAAAGAGCACAAACAGAAAATTCAGGAGGCCAACATGAACTTCGTTCGTACAAAAGTGCTTGGGCATATGAGAATTGTCCCTGTGTGGGCAGGTGTGAAGCCTGTTCTCAGTTTGCTGGGGAAGAACGCTTCTCTGGTGCTCGCGTTTCTCCACCTTGACCCGAACCAGCAGATGCCTGGCCTGGGTTCTGGAAATTCTACTAGAAGTTCTTTTGGGGCTCTGAAAGACGTTAGTCGTTCTCTCTTTTATTTGACGGTTCTGACAGTCTCTTTCCCCCTCTCTCTACCTTTCCGCATCTACTTTTCTCAGAACGTGTGAGAAATGATGAAACTGGTCGTTGATAGGGCCCTGTCGGTTAGACAGAAGTCTGCTGCGTATGGCATGAGCCAAGCCTCGTTGCACCGGCAGTGATTGTCTATGTAGTATGCCCAGGGCATTATTAGTGCCCGGTACCTGCAGCAGCCTTATCTTTAAAAGACCCGCTGAGTGCTCATCGGTGTAAATCGTTGCTGCCGCAAGAGGAGAGTGACCGTACCTCTGACTCGTTTGACTGTTCATTCGATGCCAGGCTCCTTCTCAGTTTGTGCGTCTTTACGATCATGCAGGCTCTGATCTCGCGCGATCTGTTTTTTCTCTTCTAATTCTTTTCTGTTCTTTGTCTGCCTTTTTTGTTTTGAAGCCACCGGTATACCGTTCTGTACCTGTTTGAAATATTATTGTTTGCATGCAGACGCAACTGAACAAGCTCCTTGACCAGATCGCCATGATCCACTCTGCCGAGATGGTGACCATCATCTTCATCATGAGGCCCACCAGGGAGCAGACCCTGTAGTCTGCTTTGGACACTGTTCAGAGGGCCATGACTGATAGTGATCGAAAGGTCTTCAGTCATGTCTGGACAACACTTCTACCCGTTTCCATCCCTTCCGATGAAGGGAAAGATTCCCCCCGATCACGTTTTGCAAGGAGGGGAGAGGGCAGCGTGTCTGTTGGGTTGGTCATCGGAGCTGGCGTTCCTCCCCCCCTGGAAGGGAGTGATAGGGAAGGGGAGCAAGGCCTCCAAGCAGGGCAAGAAGGAGGTAGCCCCACCAATGCCGATACCATGGTAACTGCAGTAGACTCCGTCTCCTACGTTGGCAGTTCTGTTTTAGGCAGCAGCTCTGCGAGTGCCGCCTCTGTCTCCCAAAGTGGCGCCACTCGGGGCAGGAAGAAACGGCAGAAAGTCTACTACGACACCGTGCAGTTTCCCAAAATCCTGACCAACGCAACGGTGGAGGGATGGGGGTCTTTTCGCGAACGCCCAGACGCAATCAAATACAAAGACGTAAGTGACTCACTCTTGTGCTGCATCTGCTCTCATGTCCCTCTGTATAAATTTATTTCCAATGTTTCTTCTATTTCTTTCCTCGTCAGTCTCTTTTTCTTTTTTTCTCTCTTCCTTGCTCGCTTGTTCTCTCCCTCTCGAGAACTCACTGTCTCTCTCTCTCAGTACGTGTAGTGTGTGTGTCCTTCTCTCTCCCCTTCTGTATCTCTCTCTCTCTCTCTGTGTGTGTGTGTGTGTGTGTGTGTGTATGTGTGTTTGAGCAGGTGTCTATAGTGTAAACATTTTTCGGAAAGTGAAACATTTTGAATAATTGAAACAACTGTTTTGCAGAAGTATCATGGCAAGCTCGTGGTCAGCCCGTTTGAGTTCAAGCCAATCCTGCTCACCGAGTGCCTTTCGTACATTTTGGAGAAGTTGGAGAGGCCAAAAACCTTCACGAACGCCGACGTCATCGTCGACATGACTGGGTGGCATCTCGAAGCGGTGCGGGCAACGTACGACCTCTCTGCCGTGAACTGGATTATGGTTGATCACGTCGAGAAGTCAAATGAGCTGGGCATTGCCAAAAAGTCCAAGGTGCGTCTCGAGAAGGAGATGTACACCGCGATCGAGTGCGACACCGGCGGGCGGATCTTTCAGTTCGGCGATGGCCGTCCGAAAAAAGATGTGGAACTGCTTGAGTTGGAGAACGATCCGGACGTCAAGATTGCCATCGCTGATGCGAACAAGTCGATCCCGGACGGGGCGATTGACGTCTCTTCTTCCGCTTCTGAGAAAGGAGAGAAGGAAAAGGGGAAAGGAAAGAAGAACAATCAAAAGGAGAAAGGAGGCGGAAAAGGAGGCCGCAAACGTGAGGGCAGGACCTCTCTTTCTGCTGCTGCGAGAGAAGAGGATGAAGATAGGCAGAACGTGTTCGACGGGGAGAAGGAGAACAAGAAGGGCAACAAAAAAAGTGAAAAGACAGAAAGAGAAGGCTCTGCTTCTTCCAGCAGCGCCTCGGCCTCTGCAGGCGGTGGAAGAGAGAAACAGAAGGAAAAAAAGAGGAGAGCCGCAGCCAAACAAGGAGAAGCGGCAAGGAGAGAGAGAGACAAGAAAGATAAAAAAAGAAAGGAGAAGGAGAGAAAGAAGTATGACCGTGATAGCTTATATGAGCCAAGGTCTGGTTCATCCGAGTCAGAGGAAGAATCGTCTGCGTCCTCTAATGAGTGACTAGATGGAGTGTGGGGAAGACTCTCAGAGAGTATTGAATCCGATTTTTTCTCTCTTTCTGAGATTGGGTTGGAAGGCCGGCATCGTGGCTCATTTTTGGTTGACTCGCTTCGTCGTTTTTTTCTTTTCGTAGTCTAAAAAGTGGGACATTCTTTACATGACATGACTTTTGTTGATTTAGGGTCAGGGGGGGGGGATTCCGTGCGTTGTTGCTCTCATTATGGGAATAAGAAAGGCAAAAGGGGTCGAAATCGATGCAATGCGTATAAAGTGTGCGCAGTGGCTTGCGGAGTCTGTTTGTCTGGAGAGAGAAAGACCGCAGTTTTTGCAATCTGATGTCAACCAAACACAGAACATTTGTGTTTTTGTGGGTAATTGCAAAAAACTGTTTTTATTCCATTTTATTGGAGTGGTAAAAGACTTTTCTTCCACTGCTCATGCAATTTTGTCCCTCGCATTTGCTTTGGAAAATCAATTGGCTGTACTTGTCACATCTGATCCAATTCTTATAAAAAAACTCTTATAAAAAAACTCTCCTCTCATCTCTCTTTTGTCTATCTTGCAACGTTTCAAGCAAAAATGCGTGAGAGTGGTGAAAAATACAATCTTTGTCTTTTTATTCAAAAGACTTAGAAACAAAAAGATCTGAATGTCTTTCATAGATACTATTTTTTCACAGTCAATCTCTTTTTTCTAAATCAATTTGTATTTCTTAATTATTATACTGTAGGTTACCTAGTAGCCTGAGGTTACCCTACATAAGTTTGTTGCTAGGTTTATTAGAGATACTTAAATATACTTAAACTTTCTTAATATGTTAATTATAACTTATATTGAAAAATTAGTACTAGTCAACTAAAAAAAAAATAGTAACATTCTATTGTAGATAAAATCATAACTGAATTGAGGCGGTTAAAGCCGGTGAGCCACTACTTAGGCTCTGGCCAACCTCGGGGCATGACATGCAATGATTATTAAATACTAATAATATAAAGGTCAGACTTCAGCATAAAGGTCCAGTTTCAAGCATAGGGACTTTCTTGAAGGTCCACAGGTTCAAAACTGCGGAGTCCTGAACCTCTGAGCAAACAGACTTTTCCCACCGAAATGTTGTCACAAAAAGCGCTCTGTCAGATGTCTTCTGATGGTTTTAGAAGATGTTTGACACAGCGTTTTCTTGGTTTTGACTTTTTTTTTGGGAGTGTACTTTCGGGGCTCTGGAGGAGACGGCTGCAACAACAGTTGCTGGATTACCTCGGGTCGGCATGAAGTGGAGCTTACAGGTAAGTTCAGTGGACACCAGCCGTCTTAATCTTGTTTTCAACGTCTTTCTGCTTGCTGTTGCTCCCCCTGTTCAAGCGGGGAAGGGCTGCCGGCCTTATCTAGGTGTTAAAGTACTGTTGCCCTCATCGCTCTCCTTACTCTTTCCTTGTAGATCACAGTCTTGGGAGCCAGGCCCTCGGGGTCAACTCCCAGGTCAGCCTGTCCGGACCCGCTGCTTCTTAGGCTCTTGGTCTTTTCCTTGGGACCTTGTGCACGCAGAATAAGCTAGACAGAAGTGTTTCCTTGACTGCACAAAGCGTGAACGTCTGTCTCTCCGTGTTTGCAGGTGTTGGTGGACGGAGACTTGAGGACACTTGTAGGTCAGTGAAGGAAGCGCGGCTCGCTCTTTCGCTTTGCATGATGATTTGCTTAGCATCTAGCTTCTTTGTTCTGCTAGGAGCTTGATAGAAACGTACAAGGGAGGTCACTGAGAGAGGGCCGATGGAGAGTCTGCTAGAGCCTCCATTTTTGACCGCCTCTTCTGAAGCTTTGCACAGCTCTTAGTCCTGCCAGACATTTTTCTATCCAGAAGAATTGCTCAGCTTTCATGCATTTAAATGTCTTCCACTTGCTCCGTATGTGTCAGTCCTTGAAAGCGGTCCGTACTATCCTGACGCAAGTGCTCCTTATTCGTTCATCCTTTCTCATTTGTGGCACTCCGTACTGGTCTCCCTCTAAACATCTGGATCTACCTACAGACCTGTCCTTCTTTTTCACAGTTTCTCATTGACACATGCAGAACGATTTGCAAGCTTTTACGCCGTGTAGTATGAGGTCTTTGTAAAAAGAATTATGTTGTCTCTGTGCTCTGTTCTCTCCGACCCCTGCTGACCCCTTCCTATCCAGTTTGACCAGCCTAGCTATGAAACCCTCCTTCCTGTACTATTTCCCTTGCAGAAGAAACAATTCTTTATAGTTGATTGGCGGCGCTAAATGTTGCTTTTGAGCGTATTCACTAGTGTTGTGCCTGTGTATTTCTTTGCAGGTAACATTCACTAACTTCTATGTGCCGTGGTGATCATAATTTTTCCCACCATCATATAATGCACCCTAGCTAATCAACCAGTCTTTTGAGTACATTTAAGCAGATTTACACAGGAGTAACGATTTTAAATACTTTAAAAAACTCTAGATTGCTTCAAGTAACCTAGTTTTACTTTATAATGAAGCTAGAATATAGTAAATTTAAACGTCACTTTGGATTCCACTAAGTCATACTTTAGAGTCCACTCTGTTCAATCCATGTTGTGAACCCTTTTGTAAAACTTTTCGGCCTCCTGATGGATTGCTGTGTGCGTTCCCAGGTCCGTCTTAACTTCAGACAGCTAGGGTTCCGTGAAGGGGTGGGAAGGAGGGAGAGGGTTGATGCTCTTGCCTCTGTTGTTTCTTCATACAAAAAGAAAAGAAAGGCTCTGTTAGCAGGTTTTGTTAACTTTTCAAAGGCATTTGACACTGTGCCGAGAGCAAAGTTAATTCAGAAACTGAGAAATGAGGGTGTGAGTGAGGCAGACATCTGTATGATCTGTGAAATGTACAGAGAGGTATGGGGCAAGGTTGAAAGGGACTCTCTACGTTTTCGGGAGGGCGCTGGAGTGAAGCAAAGGGATGCCCTCTCACCTATTCTTTTTCTTCTATACATAAATAATCTCCTCCATGTGTGTTTTGCAAGCAAGAGCGAGGCAAAGCATGCCAGCGAGGTAGTCGTCGAGCGAGAGCGGGCAGATATAAAAATGGAAACGGGCAGTAGAGAGGAGCCAGAAAGCGAGCCGGAGCCAGTTTTGCTAGATGATTGTATCCTGGACAGTTTGAGTTATGCTGATGATCTCTACTTTCTTACCCATTCCATCTCAGACCTTAAAAAAAAATTCTCTGCTCTCGAGAAGTATTGCAAAGAATGGAGAGATACAGTCAATCTAAAAAAGACAAAGATTCTCTGCCTGTCTGCCTCTGCATTTAGAAAAAGCTCCGGTTTGGTGGTGTATGAAGGGAGAGAGGTTGAATGGGTAATGGAATATAAGTACCTGGGGTGGGGGTTCTTTGAGGGGGGATGCCTCAGTGAGACAGTTTTGCTTCGGCCTCCCACGCCCTGGAGGCTGTGTTTAGTCTGATTGCCAGCATAGGTCCCCTTAGTGTAGATGCGCAGATGACTGTTTTTAGAGCATGTTGGTCCCCCGTCGCACTGTACTGCCTCGAATGCTTCCCTCTTCGTGATGCCGATCTTCTTGCAATCGATGCTTTGCAGCTCCGTTTTACAGGCTGGTCTGGCCGTCTGTCTGCTTGCAGTCTTTGTTTGCCCTCCTCATATATTTTTGGCCTGCTTCCTGCAAAAGCCCTGCTTTGCTCTAGAGTGGCCGACTGGTAGTGCTCGCTCTCGCAAACTATATACACTATTCCCACTGTAATGCTATGTACCTAGAAGGGAAACACTTGTTCAGAGTTTTTGAGAGCCTCCTTGCGGCTGCTTTGTTGGGCTGGTGACCTCCCTGAACCTAACTACCACTTGAAAGTTGAAGCTGCATTTTTGGATAAGCTTGAAAGTTTGCGCCGCAGGTGCGGATTATTTACAGTATTCTGAAAGCCAAGGCCACATATTTGGACAGTGTCTTAACTGTGTATGCTGCAAGCATAGACGGTCTCTTAAAAAACGATGCCGCAGATAGAAATCATCTTGATTGTATTTTTTTAAGTGGCACTTAGGTTCAGGGAGGTTGGGCTGGTCTGGATTTTGTTTATTCGTTAGGAATGGGAGTGCCGCAACACCTTGGTACCAGCGGGTAGCAGCGCTAGGCAGCAGCGACGGAGAGTTCAAGGCACCGGCTCTCTTTTCTTTAAGGGCAGAGCTAGACATGCAGTTGCAGAAGAGGTCTGCACACGGCAGGCAGGGGCTATCGCTTCTTCGCATTTCCCTCCTCTTACTAAGCTCACCCCCCTTCAACAAGCTTTTCCCTCCTCTCATCGCATGTTTATGTTTTTTCTTTGCAACAAATCCGCCTCTAGTCTCTACTCCTTTTCCGCCCTCCCTCGATCTGCTCTCACAGTAACCGACGGCTCTCTGTTCGGTTTCTTACGTCTGCTCTCATTTAACCCATAAAGCGAAAGTAGTGCGCTATCTGTTAAATGTAGCGACCACAAACTCTATGTACATGATTTTTGTATTCGGTGTGTTGATGACTTCATGCATAGACTTTCTTCATATGCCAAGTAGCTGGATGAAAGAGAATTCCTGCACTGCCTGGCTGAGCTGAAATCCATTAATCTAAATGACTGTAACTGTCCACTCCCCGATGCAAGTACATCTGAACTCTTTATCCGTAATGTCACTCAATCGCTTCTATGCTCGCATCCAATCTGTTTCTTTGATGTCTGTCTCCCTATTCTAAAAAGTGATTAACTGATCAACTCCACCGGCGACTTAACAAACAACAACCATGCATCTATGTGCCACTCGGGAGCTTAGCGCTCCACCTGGGGTTAGGCATCCTCTAACTAACTAACTAACTAACTAACTAACTAACGTGTATACGTATGTATGTATGTATGTATGTATGTGTGTGTGTGTGTGTGTGTGTGTGTGTGTGTGTGTGTGTGTGTGTGTGTGTGTGTGTGTATGTGTGTGTGTGTGAGTGTGTGTATATGTGTGTATGTGTGTATGCATGTGTGTGTGTATATGTATGTGTGTGTATATGTATATGCTCAAAGTCTGTGTATGTGTGTGTGCTCTGCATGTATGTATGTGTGTGTATGTGTGTGTGTGTGCATATGTGTGTGTGTGTGTGTGTGTGTGTGTGTATGTATGTGTGTGTGTGTATGTGGGTATGTGTGTCTGTGTGTAAGTATGTGTAAGTGTTCGTGTGTATGCATATATTAGTGTGTATAGGTGTACTAAGTGTTAGGTGGGTGTGTATGTGGACGTACTCACTGCCTTATACTGCCCGTAGCCCCCCTTAGTCTGCTTTTAGTCAAACCTGGCTATATGATACTGAGTGACGTACTGTTACCTCTGCGTGGTGTGACCCGTTTTAGCTTATGCGCTGGCTCTGAACATCAATAGACACCACACCGTCTATATATATATCCATTGATACATGAACATCACCGCACGCGTACTTCACCACATCCGCGTGGCATGGGGGGGTGGGAAAAGGGCGTTTGGAGGAGGCTTTTTAGCTGCCGGCTCTTGGAGGTAGGGGTTGATCGAAGCTGGTGAACCGCTTTCAGTTGGTCTCCTTACCGGTCTCCTTTATGTAGGGCGGCGCCTGACAATTAATCGAGATGCAGATTATCAATGCCGCTGGAGCGTTTTGATGGCGTTTAGGCCTGTTTTTCCCATAGACGCAAGTCTGCATGCTTGTGTGGGTTTTTTGTCCAGGACCTCACTAGATAACGCCACAAAGCAGACCAACACTAACCCATGTATACTAGTGGGGGGGCTGGCCATGTTTGGTGTACCCGGCGCACAGGCGTACACCGACCAAACTTAACCAAACTATAAACTATAAAACAATAAACTAGATGACTTCGCCGCAGAGATCGAGACACTATATAGCTAATTTTAAAGAAAGATATGACTTCGCACGTGCATGCACGTTGCATGCTGCACAGAGATTGGTACATATTGGTAGTGTTTGTCATGCAGAGCTTTAAAAGCAGCTGATCGACAGGCAAAGGATTTGTTTCTTCCTGAGTCTTCCTCCGTACAGTGGTCGAACGAGTAACAGGCTTTCTGTCTTAGTCAATTAGTTAGACCGTACTTCACTCTCAGATCAGAATTTGCAATGAAGTTCCTCGCTGCTGCACTGGCATGCGTCGCCACCTCAGCTTACGCGGCTGTTGACTTTGGTTGGTTCAAAATGCTGCCCCCAGAGGCTATATACATTGCGCTTTTAGTTCTTCTCTTTTGCACCGCCCTTTCTAGACTGCTTTGCCACATGGTAACAGATGCTTCTTCCTCCCTGACTCATTCATGCATGTCTTTTCCGCGATCGATGTGTTGCATGAGCATTCAGGTGCATGCATGCATGCGTGTTGCGTGCAGGAAAGCTCGCCGAGAACCTGAAATTTCCTCTGAACTTCGACATCAATGGCAAGAAAGAGGACACAAAGACGAATGCCTACGACAGCAAGGAAGGGGAGACGAAGACGAAAGACTACAATGGCAAGGAAAAGGAGACACAGACGAGAGACTACAATGCCTGCATTGACATCCCCTGTCAGAATGGTTAGTCTGACTTGCTCTACTCTCTGTCTTCCTGTAACGCCATGCATTCTGTTGGCCTCGCAACTTTTTTACATACAGATATGAGCTCATTCAACCACAGGCCCTGCAACAAATGCGATCAACTTGTGAGCTTGATGCAAAACCCAATATATATGCTGCATGGTGACTCTCATTTATGTCATGAAGCCAAAGTCAGAAAGAAAAGGACCAGCTGAACTTGCTCCATCCATGGAAGCGCTCCTTCCTAATGTGTACGGGTGAGCATGCATCTTGCTTACAAACCTTTCTCCTCTGCTGCATGGATGCATGTAGGCGGCATCTGTGTTGACATCGGCAAGGGACGATCCGACTACTACTGCTCCTGCCCTTTCCCCTGGTTTGGTCAGACCTGCGAGCTCAACGTCTTGACGGACATGTGTGACCCCAACCCCTGCCTAAATGACGGTGTGTGCCAGAACGGTGCTTTAGGTCCCATCTGTTCGTGCCCCTTCCCCTTCTACGGAACGAACTGTGAGCTCGAAGAACTCTGTCCCGAGTTTTGCGACCCTAACCCTTGCCAGAACGGCGGTGTGTGCCAGATCGGTGCTTTGGGTGCCATCTGCTCCTGCCCCTTCCCCTTCTACGGCACGAACTGTGAGCTCGAAGAACTTCCTTCGTTTTGCGCCCCCAACCCCTGCCTGAACAACGGTGTGTGCCAGAACGGTGCTTTTAGTGCCATCTGCTCTTGCCCCTTCCCCTTCTACGGCACGAACTGTGAGCTCGAAGAAATTCCTTCGTTTTGCGCCCCCAACTCCTGCCTGAACGGTGGTGTGTGCCAGAACGGTGCTTTGGGTCCCATCTGCTCCTGCCCATTCCCCTTCTACGGCACGAACTGTGAGCTCGAAGAACTCCCTCCAACTCTCCCTGAGTGTCCCGACGGTATGGTCCGTGCACCGAGGTCTGACAACGACATTGCCCTCGGCCAGGTCCGGTGTGTGGGCTTTGACGACCAATTGAGCATTCGAATCCGATCACAGGAATCCTGCGTGAACGCCTTTGGAGATGGCGCTGAATTGCTGGTGGTGGACTCCGTGGACATTTGGCACATCGCCGGTAACAGGATTCTCGCGGGACGAATTGTTCAGACCCAAAGCGGGACATTCGCCCGCACTGCGGGACTCCAGATAGCAGCAGTGCAAGGTTTCGAAAATGCCGGGTGGGAGAGCAGCCGGTACTGGGCCTACGACCTGAACGGCGACCTGACTCCGGATTCCAGATACCAGTGGCACACCGTCAGTCCGTTCAGAGAGTCGAGTATATAGTTGCATGCATGCCATGGTCCTCTTTTTCTCTCCATGCATGCCCCTTGTGCGTTGTGTCTTTCTTCTCTGTTGCTCAGACAGGAAAGTGCGGGATGTGCTTGAAGGACTCATCTTGGTTTCTTCTCCACGAGACGGAACCTGTATATGGATAGCGCTGTTTGAGTGAAGGAAGCCTCAGAGTGCAACCATACGTCCGATCCGGATTGAAAGAAAGAAAGAAAGAAAGAAAGAAAGAAAGGGAGGGAGGAAAAAAGAAAGAAAGAAAGAAAGAAAGAAAGAAAGGAAGGAAGGAAGAAAGGGAAAAAGAAAGAAAGAAAGAAAGAAATTAAGAAAGAAAGAAGAAAGGAAAGAAAAGAAAAAAGGAAAGGAAAGAAAAGAAAAAAGGAAGAAAGAAAGAAAGAAAGAAAGAAAGAAACGGATACTGAACTGTACTGCAGGCTTCCGGTTATTTCTGGCGCGAGGGCTTCCCCTCGTCAGGCGCGACGACTTTCAATCCAGCCACGCCAAGAGAGGTGATTCTAAATTTCGTACAAGACGAGGGCTTATTTGGTTTCACTGATTTCCTCATCGTCAACCCCGACAGCCCGGACGTCGGCAACTTCCGAAATCTGTGTCAGGTTGCGCAGCCCTACCTGCCATACTTCGGGGAGACACCAGCCGCTGAATAGACTGGCTGACCGATCTTGCGTCTGACGTTTGGCCAATTTTTGTCTGACTCTTGGCTTTCTGTCGACTTGCTGCAAGACCCTCACGCTCCCAAGGGTCGTCACTCTCATGTCATCAACCAGAGTGTCCGATAGTTGTGTGACTGACTGTATGCCCATTCTCATGCTGCCCAAAAAAGAAAAAAAAGGAAAGAAGAAGAAAGAAAAGAAGTGCTGCCTCTCATAAGTCCTCAAATTTTCTTGACCGACCATGCGCGCAAATGGACGCCGCCTATTCACGCATGATCAAATCATGTCTTGTCTCCTCCATGGTGCATTCCTGATTGAACTATTGGGGCAGGCAACCAAATTTGTATTCTTTGCTTCATTGGCTTGAATGAAATATCACCACTCGTGTGTCTGCGAGTGAATATCACAGTGCCGCTGTGCCGCGCTACTTCTTGAGGGCGCTGAAAGCATTTTCTCATGTCAACCGGCATGCCTGCACGGCATCTGCAACAATGAAGTCGTCAATCCGTCCGTCTGTTCTTCTCTGCAAGTGTTCTTCCCTCCCGCTCCTTTTCCTCATAAATTGTATGTGCACGCATATGCACAACCAGATAGACAGACAGACAGACAGACAGACAGACAGACTGACAGACTGACAGACTGACAGACTGACAGACAGACAGACAGACAGACTGACAGACTGACAGACTGACAGACTGACAGACTGACAGACAGAGAGACTGACAGACTGACAGACTGACAGACTGACAGACAGAGAGACAGAGAGACAGAGAGACAGAGAGACAGACAGACAGAGAGACAGACTGACAGACTGACAGACTGACAGACTGACAGACAGAGAGACAGAGAGACAGAGAGACAGACAGACAGACAGACAGAGAGACAGAGAGACAGACAGACAGACTGACAGACTGACAGACTGACAGACTGACAGACTAACAGACAGACAGACAGACAGACAGACAGAGAGACAGAGAGACAGAGAGACCTTCATTGATCTCTTGCGCACCTTGCATAGACAGTGGAGATGAATCAAAGGGAACAGAGGAGCCGGACTGACGCATTTTCGTGATTTTTTTGTCCGCACGCATACACTCGTGCCTTTTTTTGTTCGCACGCATACACTCGTGCCTTTTTTTGTCCGCACGCATACTCGTGCCTTTTTTCGTCTGCACGCACACTTGTGTCTTGTTTTGTCCGCACGCATACTCGTGCCTTTTTTCGTACGCTTGCATACACTCGTGCCTCTTTTGTCCGCACGTACGCTCGTGCGTTTTTGTGTTCGTCAAGCGCGGCAAATGTGGTCCAAGCTGGCACAGAGACTGACGTACAAATTGAAATTGAGATCTCCGGCCCGATTGCATGTAAGATCGATCATGCGCATGTAATATTCGTTTTTCATTCTATCCAATTAACGTGATTCGTTGCCGAAAAATGGCCCGAAATTATAGCTATATGAGATTAAACGCTGGTGGTAATGCGCGGCGTTGCGCGCATAACCTCGTACATCTGTTCGTATGACAACGTGCATCAAAGCGTGGTTGCCAGTGCTGGTTTTATAATTTTTTTTGCAAGTACCAGTACAAGTATTAGTTCACCTACTGCTATATGTTTTGGACTTAATAGAAGTCTACTGTATAACTAGTATTGACTACTAATTTTATAGCCATTGTAGATATGTTCTAGCTGTGATAGCTTCTGCCTAGGCATGATCTCTACTAGTATATATATTCTTATATTAATTATATTTTCAATTTAAAGAATCATCATCATCATCATCATACGCCATCGCTATCGGCCCATAATAGGCGTTTAGCGTTCGGCAAGTCACAATACGCAAGGCAGATTGTTAAATGATGGACCCTCATTTCACAACATTTGGTAAATAGCTTAACAACTGCATTTTTTCTCAAACTCTTCCACTTCTGGCAGGGCGTGCTTGCGCATGAGCGAGGCTGCTTCATGTGATGTTGACTGCCAGCCATGCCACGCCACCTCATAACACCATCCTCTTCCCTGCTTGTACTTCCT
Organism: Chromera velia; assembly: GCA_018398765.1. Lineage (NCBI taxonomy): Eukaryota > Chromeraceae > Chromera > Chromera velia. Next base: position 28,910 of record JAHBMJ010005579.1, on the reverse strand, counting down.
AAGAATTTCCTTCACCTAGTAGCTCTGAACCTAGCTTCCCTTCTTTTTTTTGACTGCCTTCTTCGGCTGCTCTGGCTGTCTGGGGGCAAGGTCCTTGTGTGCTTTGCTTTGTGTGAATGCGAAGCTCTGGGGGGGTAAAAAATGTTTGTCCACATGCCTCACACTTCGTATCTCCATCTCTCTGCCCCTTTTTCACATCCTTTTTCTTTTCTTTTTCCTCTGCTGCTCTTTCCTCTACCTTTTTCACCCCATCTTGAATTAACGCCCTCCACCTGCTTCTATGAGAGGCAAGTGTCTGCCACTTGGCCTCATTGATTTCCAGAAGGCGGAAATCAGAGAGAACACAGTCGCTCCAACGAAAGAGGGGTCGACCAAGGGGGCGCTCTCCTTGGAGATGCCCAAACAACAACTAACAGGGAAGACGCTCTCCCCCCATCCTCCCAACATGCCCCAGCCACCGGAGTCTGGCAAGTCGGACGGTGTTCTCAATCATACACAATCTAAACACACGCTGGAGAGCGGCGTCAAAAGTACGCTCCTGACAAGGCTGGTTCGTCACCTGCCTCACACGCACCATGCTTGATCTCTATTAGTATATATATTCTTATATTAATTATATTTTCAATTTAAAGAATATATATCTAAATATATATCTAATATGTCTATCTCACTTCTTCAATGTATAAACAGCTTTTTATTTCATTCATTCACCAAACAAACTTTCTTAAAGGAATTCTCAGTCACAGAGTCTTATATCATATATTTTGTGTACATATTTTTTTATTATCATCATTATCATATGCCATTATTTATCGGTCTATAGGCCATCATGCAATGCATAAGTCTAAGACAATGCCTTATTGCCCCTTTGTCAGACCTGCATCATACAACGGGAGGGGGCTTCACTCTCGCAACTCTAAACACCCTGCATCTAGAAGATGCTTTCTAAATCGCTGATGTCGTTTCCCTTCTGTGAGAGGAGTACAACGACTGCAATGGAGACTCTCAGGCAGTAAAGGCAGACAAGAAGACCGGTGGAGAAGGGGGACAGGAGATGTATTTAGGAGATGGAAAAAGAACATTCAAAAGGTAAGACGGGGAAAGAGGTAAGTAACCATCACATGCATCGAATCACAGGCCTTACGATAGAGGGCGCAGACAGATGTTTCGTAAGAGTCGCAGGGCCGGTATGGCTGAGTGTCTAAGTGTCAGGGTGACCTTCATTTATGCCAACAATTTGCTTTACGTTGCGTGTTTTAAAGGGGTGGAGTCTTTCAATAGCAACCACTTTCTCTCTCTTTCTTGGGCTCTGTCTAATTTGGCTTTAATTTCGGTTACAATTACATTTAGAGCCTCTCGATCTGCTCTTGTTTCTGTGTATTCAGTCAATCGGTGCAGCAGATCGTCTGCTTTGCCCCTGCATGCAGGGCAAACCACGTTTTCCAGCCCTCTATAAGGTGTATGGGGGCGACCACCGAGCAACATATACAGCAAGGCCGAAAAAGGGCCTGAAGACCAGATCGTAGCACGAGGGAGGGAAATAAAACGGGGGGACTAAGGGGATGAGGGAAAAGTAGAGGAAAAGAAGAGGAGAGACGAACGTTGGGCAGTAGGATAAGACGCTAGGATAAGACGTTTGGAACACATTCGGTCTGACACCTCTGCCAAACTGCAAAACTGCCCCCCGTGAAGCGGCCTTTTCTAAACAAGTATCAATTCATTCATCAACTTCTCGGTTGATCACTGCTCTTAAGAAGAGGAGACGGCTAACCTTAGTGGCTTTTTTCCTTCTCTTGATGGTTGGATTAACAGTCATAAATTCTTCCAATCCGGTGGACCCAACACGGTTTGCCTTGTTCGGACAGACAAACTACTATGATAGATGCTCTGCATACTCTAGGGTAATCTAAGTAAATACTATTAAAATACTAGGTATTTATTTTTTGTAAAAAAAAAATACTAGGCATTATTTTAGAAAACTAAGAAAAATGCTATAGAATTTTTTTAGTATATCTCATAGTAACATCTACGATAATACATCGTACAATAATAGAAGATAAAATTGTTTTAAATTGATTGTTTAAAGTGATATAAGCTTGATTAAATGAATATGTAGATAGATGCTAATTGTAGAATATAGGAGGCTTAGGCTACGATCAGGGAAGGGACATCTACTTTATAGGAAAGTTTGTCAGTCAAGGAAGTCGGAATGATATGCTGCTTCCGACTTCTGTGTCAAGATCTGTCAATCTTAAACAATCAATCGGATGCAATCGATTTAACCGTGCAACATGGATCCGACTGAGCCGCGCGTCCTGGGCCCGCCTATGACACGTCAGTCCCGTTTCCGCGCGTCCCCCGGTTGCCTGCATGCCTGCTCAACTTCACAATCACCCCCCATGAATTGACATACATCGAACACATGAATCAATCCATGCAAGAAGCAGAGCAGGCGAGTCATACATACAGGAATTTAGTCTGTCTATCGGCATACTGAGATCCTGTAGGCACCCACTTCACATTTGCATTCAACTCTTTGATCATTTCACGAGTGTAATCAAGCTCCCCCTGAAATTGAGGCTCACTCATGGACTGGCCACTCGCGAGTTAAAACATGAGTGGCTGAGAATCACTCACCATTATGACAGGAATCTCACACCCGAACAGCTTCTTCAATAAATCCCTGTACCGGTATACTTCCTTACATCCATCTCTCAGAGCCAGAAACTCAGCTGCAGTGGTACTGCCAAGCTTCTTGCCTTCTTCTTTTGACCTCTATACAACCGTATTCACGTACCTAAGCGCACAAAGGTCCTTCAAGGCAGACTGACTCACAATCTGAAATTCAAGTCCCTTCCTCCCTGTCTTCTTTGATAACTTGTAGGATGCATCGACCCACTCCACTAAGACAAGATGCTCTCCTTCCTTCAATCCCTTCAACTCAAGAGCACGATGCATCTGCTGAGATAGGGGTGTAAAATCTCTTTTGGACGGGGGGGGGGGACCCCGTTGGCGGGGCAGGCAGGAGCCTGCCCGACGGGGGGGCCCCGTCCTTCGGACGGGGCCGCAGAGCGTGAATGGAGGGGGGGACCCGTCGGATCGAACGGGAGGGGGGGGCGCGCACGGAGTTCGTGCGCGCGATCAAAATTATTTTTTCGAGTCTGTCACTGACGACAAAGGGAATAGGAGGTTTTGTAGAGGAGGTCACTGATTTTGCTTGTGACGATTAGCGAAAGCGTTTCATTCTTACCGCTGCAGCACTGCAGCGTTTTGAGAAATTGAAACAGGTTCTTGCAAGCCCCCCTTCGGAGGAGTACAAAGTGGAAGCAATCCGGAGATAGGAGTGGAGAGGCCCTCCTCAGAGAAAGAAACGGTGGTTTAAAATCAAGTGGAAGGGGTGGCCTAAGGCAGACAATACCGACGAGCCAAAAAAGAATCTGACTGGCTCACCGAGAATTTTGGCTGCCTTTCTGCAGGCGCACAACGACTGCCCTGATACATAAGGGCACATCAATCACCTAATGTCTATATCGCAAGTGTTTCTGCCTTTGCCATTCTTTGTTTGATGACAAATTAGAAAAAATTAGAAGCTGATTAATGATACCTTATGACAGAGTTGAATTCAATTGATGTTGAAGTTAATTTTACTTAAGTTACAAAATGTTATAAGAAGATTTTAGTTAGAATTTCAGAAGTTTAAGTATATTTTAAGTTAGAGTTGAGAATAGTTTAGGCTTCATGAAGGTCATCATCTAGGTTGTCTTCATGACCTAGCACTTTTTCTTACCTAGAGCTCTCCAAACGGGGGGGTCCCCGTTCACAGGGGTCTGATCTCCTTAGAGCTCGAACGGGAGGGACCCCGTCGGATCTGGAGTCCTAAGAGCTTGAACGCACCCCCCCCCC
>JAHBMJ010005579.1:1454-24983 GCA_018398765.1 Chromera velia | reverse complement strand
CCCCCCCCCCCCCCGTTCTTACTAAGTGCCTTGTCAACCGCACGAAGAGTTGTTCTTTAAGAGAGCAGAAAATAGGAAAAAAAGGTGTGGCTGACTCTTTACCAACCAACCGAGCTTCCCGACTTTCTATTGATGCTGCTCTTGAAGAGACATGTCAATCTTTTCGTCTGCTGATACAAAGAGATCTTTGTCTGTCAGCTTGACTGCTTTCTTTATCTCTCCCTCCCCTTCCGGAACAAAAGACGCAGCATACTGACCCTGATCCCACAACATGGTGGAACCAACCATGCGCACAAACATACCTGTGTACGCATGCAACTCACCATCATCCATCAACTCCGGATCATCCATCTGAATGTGCTTCTGCAACTTTCTGACTTTTTCATATGCATCTGACGCAAAAAGAAACAAATCATCGACATGCATTAACAGAAGACCACATGTATCCCCCTTTCTATCTCTCTTGACAAGAATGCTTTCTGCTATCTCTGCCTATTCCTCCTTCGCTGCCACGACTTCTTTGAAAAACTTTGTATATCTTCTGGGAGCTTCCTTTACCACAAGGTCTGCTCGCAGCTCTGGAATGACATAGAAAGGAAGGTCTGAGGGGAGAGACAACCAAATGTCCTCGTCCTCATAGGAGTATTGCAAGAATGTAGTGGAGACATCCAACTTGGCTGCTTTCAACTCTCTTCTCAGAGCCCACACAATGGAGGCCCTCACAAGCCCGGAATCGGCAGTTCCCGAATACGTTTCCACAAACTTCCTTTTGTTCTCAAACCCCCTGACGACAAGTCTACTCTTGGCTACCCTCTCTTCATTCTTCAATTTCCATGTGCATACAATCCGGAGTGTCAGTGCTTTCTTTCCTTTTGCTCTTGCCTCAGTTGCCTCCATCGCAGAATCGAGTACAAACACAAAGCAGTCCTTCCACCTACGGAATTCCCTTTTGTCACTCTCCTTGAAAAGTCCTTGACGAATCTCTTCTGCTGTTACTTCAACGTGCCCTTTCATCGAGTTCTCTTCTCGAAACACGAGCTTATGCGCAGCTGTGGCTTTCTACACTTGCAGAACAAGAGAAAGCGCTTTGTCGAAACGCTCTCCTGCCTCCCGTTCAGCTATCCGCTACCTCTTCGCTCTAAAGGCTCTCATCTTTTCTCTACGCGCTTTCCGATTCAGACGATAAAACCTAACAAACTCTGGCTGCTCGACTTCTTCACTTGCTCCTCCCATACCCTCCTCACCGGTGAAACCGAGCTGACCACCGATGGAAGCATCTGGAGCAAGGGCATTCACTCCGAAGAGCGAATCGTCATCGTTGCTATGCACAAAATCAGAGTCCGGAATGTCGGGATACTGAATGGCATCTTCTTCTGCTTCTACGGAAGGGTCCCAGGTGGCTGAGTCAGACGCCCTTCCCCCCTCCTCTGGGAAATGATCTCCACTCACTCCTTCTCCCCCGCCACGAACGCGTGCGAACGCCTCGGCAGGGATCTGCATTCCCTCCCCAAACTGGAAGTAGGCAGCTACTTCATCACCTTTGCAGTCATCGATCTCCTCTAAACGAGACGGCTTCCACTGTTCCGTTTGGGGGCTTTGTTGAAGAACAGCCACGTTAATGCGCCTCTTTCCCTCCCTCATCACTTGTGCAGGAAACCAGGCACCCCCTGCTCTTCGTGCTATCACCCCCTTCTTTCGTTCTGACCTAGGTTCTGGCAACTCCACTGGCGGGCCCCAACCGTCTCCTTCATTCAGAGGCGCTGCTGGCTCAGCTCCACCCCCAGAAACGTCTCTATCCTCGTCAAAAGACTCCACGGCGTTGCTAAAAAACATCGTACTACGCCGTATTACAGCGTTTTGTACTATTCTTGATGTTTCATAAAAAAACAGTGTACTGTATTACACTCTATTAAATAAAAAAATATTTTTTTATAGCATTTTAGGGCATTACTAGGCCTATTTTAACATCTAAAACTAATTTTAACTACTTTTAATACTTAATTAAATACTTAGCAATATGTAATGTGACATGCATAATGTTTTTTACTGCTTGTCCCCCTAAGTTTGTCATGCTAGAACAGTAGTAGAACCTATGTGGAGTACATACGCTCTCTGGCCGTCTCTGCATGATGTTATGTGAACAATTTTGTAAATGTTCTTTTATGTGAATCATCATGATCCTAAACTTTATAGATTTTTCTCATCCTAGACTTTACAGATTTTCCTAGGATGGCTTTCGAGAGCCACTGTACCATAATCGTACTATACTTTAGCTAGAATTTCAAAAAACACCATACTATTATATAATACTTTGGCAACCCTGGGACTCTATGGACACAGGCACCCCCCGTCTTTGCACTATAGTGCGTCAGACAGGGAGCTGCATATCAAAATCGGACCTATCATCATCGTCATCAGAACTGGGGACGTCCGTCTCCTTATTATCTGAACGGTGGGACTACTGCTGCTAACGGGGAAGGCAATCGGCTCCTTCTTCCCCCACCCACCGATAGAGATGGACCTGAGACGGATGGAGTCGCACCCCCACCCATCTACTCTTGTGGTTGCATATAACAGAAACAACCTTTGTCGAGAGAACACCCCCAAAAAACCCAACCTCCCCCTTTGGCTCCCATAAAGAAAAATTTTCCAAAACGGTCTCCAATACTAAAACGGTCTCCAAAACAACCCTATCCCACAAGCATTTTGGGGCAGTAAACAGTTGTTAAAAAAGAAAAACAAAGAGTTTTTAGCATTTTGCGAATGCATTTTTGTGTTTATGAATCATAGTTAGCGAGTGCTAGAAAAAAATCTATTGCGCCTGAGCGGTGTGTGACCGCATGGTCGCATCCACGCGCCCCCGTCCCAAAATATATAGTCCACGGCGGCCGCACACGCTGCCTAGGCCTCACAAAGCTTTCAAGGGAATTTAAAATCGGATCAAAATCCGATTTTGATGCACGCGTATGGTAGAATTAAAGGGCTATGCAGCATGAGCTCTGATTTGATAAAGGTAAGCTAGTTATACTGCATATTTCTCTTCACACTGCTCATGAACTGTTTACTGTTCACCGCTCATGTTTCCTCATGTTTTCAGATTAGATCGCTTTTGTCGAAGTCAAAGCTGCTCTACGCTTCGCCTTGGGAGCAGACTTTGGGTGGAACCTCAGCCGTCTCTTTTCTATTAGGCATGGGTTTATTTCCCCGTCTCGTTCTCTCAAGTAGGTTTTGTGGGTAAAATTGGAGAGGGTCGTCTTGCTCCTAATCTTTGATCGATGTCTTACGATGTCTTATTCTGCTACGTGCCTTGATACAAGCTTTCGAGCTCTTGCTTGCCTCGCTGGGGGAACTGGGGCTCTCTTCGTCTTCCTTCTGATGAGTTTGAGGTTCCGTCTCCTCTTAGACGTCAGCTATCCGTAACCCTCGTTGCATTATATCAGGCATTGGCCCACCTTTGCCCAGACTCCCATACTTCCTTATCTTCTTGGTATATATCTGCAGGCAGGATTTGGGATTCCTACTAGGCTGTTTGAGGGAGCCAGATCGGCCTTCGCATGCTCTTCGGTAGGTTTATCTGTTTGTCTTCCTCAAAGCTTGCAAGCCGTTCCAACACGTCGGAGCATGATGCACCTCAGACTTTCGCCTGAAACTTCATTCTTTTCTTGCTCTATGACTGCATACAGGATTTGGGACGCCTTCTTACCTCTACTGAGGAGTTGGGGTTGCTTTTGCCTTTTTTCTGGTGAGTGTTCATTTCCGTCTCTCTGTGTGGGTTAGTGCATGATGCACTGTCAAGCAGATGTTTGCTTTGAACCGTCTTTTTTGGCTTTGTTGCCTCTTGCGGATGTGAATGGATACAGGTTTCGGTGCCTTTGATCGTGCTGCGGAACAGCATTTGAGGCTTCACGTGACGACTGTCTCCTAGACTGTCTCTCTGGGTCAGTGGTTTGTTTTCATAGGGTCTGTGTTAGTCGTTTTGTTTTGCACCCATGCCTGTCTATCAAAGTCAGTCATATGCATCTAGTAAGTATGGTTTAAAAAGAGAGGAAGAGAGTATGCCAACCTAGAGAGAGCCAAAGGAAGGAGAGGTGGGGTCGCCTGCCCCCGCTTCCCGTTTGTATCCCTTTCACTGCTTGCCTGTCTTTGTTCGGGTCTTTTTTTTGTGTTTGAGGCACTCTGGCCCCTGCCCCAGCACTATTCCTAGCTCTGTCTGGCCCCAACGCATGAGTCTCCGTAGAAGAGAAAGGCGAAGGAACGAAGAGGAGCGGGCGGAATCCGATTAAGGCAGTGAGCAGGCCGGAGTGCTGGGCTAGAGCAACGTCTATCTATGGAGGCCAGGGCAAGGACGGAGGCAGGGGCGGCAACCCGCGGTAGCCAGGCCAAAGTGGGGGGCCCGGCCTGGGGCCGGGCCCGGCGGCATCACAGAGAGAGGTCCGAGCGACCATAGAGAGCCTAGAACGAACTAGAATGAGCAAAGACTTTGCGCTGAGTAAATTTTTTAAAGCCATGACTGCCGGGGTCGGGGCCGGGGCCGGCGCCATAAGGGGGCAGGGCGGGGCCCGAGGCCGGGGCCGGCGGCGTCACAAGTGGGCCGGGGTGGGCGGCAAAGGAGCAGAAAATCTGGTGGGAGGCTGGTGGGGGAGAACGGTGAGGAGTTAGGACGAGAAAAGTGGATTGGCTTATGTCCCGAAGGGTGCCGGTGGCGGTTGCACTGCTCTTTTGGCCTCATTTCACTCTCTTTCCTGCCTTAAATTTCCAGTAGTGCCGTGACCCCCCCCCCTAAGAGTTACCAGAAAAAACAGGTCTGATTCTTCCGATAAGGGAGGGGGGTCAAAAAAAATTTTTGTCGGAAAAAAAAAGAAGTGGTCCCAATCGATTACTAATGTCAAAACAACTACTTTTAATTTTTTTCCGACAAAAAAAATGAGTGAACCCCCCCCTTACCGGAAGAATCAGACCTGTTTTTTCTGGTAACAACTAGTAGGAGGGGGGGTCACGGCACTACCAGAAATTTGAGGCAGGACAGAGAGTGGAATGAGGCTAAGGGAGCAGTGTAGCTGCCACCGGCACCCTTTGAAACACCAGCCAATCCACTTTTCATGTCCCGACTCCTCACTGTTCTCCTCTATCCACCTCCCATCTAGGTTCCCTGTATGTGTGTGTGAGGGTATATGCGTGCACGTATATGTGTATGTCTGTATGTGTATATATGTGTGTGTGTGTGTGTGTGTGTGTATGTGTGTGTGTGTGTGTGTGTGTGTGTGTGTGTATATGTATATATGTGTATGTGAGGAGACAAATCCTCAGGGGCTGGTTTCCAGATTGTTTTGAAACCTTTTAAATTTTCTTTTTTTTTTTCCTCTCCCTGTTCTTGCTGTTGTCTTTGACTCTTTTCCATGTGTATGTCCTTTGAATTTGCGTTCAGGTAAATCCACCTGAGAGAAGCACCAACAGAGTGGACTCTTAAGTAGAACTTAGTGGAATCTAAAGTAACTTTTAAATTTACTATATTCTAGCTTCATTATAAAGTAAAACTAGGTTACTTGAAGCAATCTAGAGTCTTTTAAAGCATTTAAAATCGTTACTCCTGTGCAAATCTGCTCAAATATGCTCAAAAGACTGGTTGATTAGCTAGGGTGCATGGTGGGAAAAATTACGATCACCGCGGCACGTAGAAGTTAGTGAATATTACCTGCAAAGAAATACATAGGCACAACACTAATGAATACGCTCAAAAGCAACGTTTAGCGCCGCCAATCAACTACAAAGAATTGCTTCTTCTGCAAGGGAAACAGTGCAGGAAGGAGGGCTTCACAGCTAGGCTGGTCAGACCAGACAGGAGGCGGTCAGCAGGGGTCGGAGAGGATTCCGAAGAACATAGTACAGAGACAACATAATGTTATTCACAAAGAACTCACACTACACAGCGCAAAAGCTTGCAACTCGTTCTGCGTATGTCAATGAGAAACTATGAAAAAGAAGGACAGGTTTGACCCCCCTTGCCCAAGGTTCAGAAGTGCGGACTTCTGAACCTTGAGCAAGGAGGGTCAAACCCCCCCGCCGCCAGGTCCAGACATGGGCTAATCGTGGGTCCGGGAGGCGCCGCCACGGGGCCAGAGGGGGTGGCAGCACCCTGCCCCTTCGATGCACGCAGCTGACTATGCCTCTGTCGGCCAATAATCGGGTCTGAAGTCTCTTATCCGTCTTGAAGGTCCACAGGTTCAAAACTGCGAAGTCCTGAACCTCTGAGCAAACAGACTTTTCCCACAGAAATGTTGCTAGAAAAAGCGCTCTGTTAGATGTTTTCTGACAGTTTTTGAAGATGCCTGACAGAGCGTTTTTTCGGTTTTAACTTTTTTTTCGGGAGTGCACTTTCGGGGCTCTGGTCCCGGAGGAGACGGGTGTTGCTGGAACATCTTCGGTCGGCACGAAATGGAGCTTGCAGGTGAGTCCAGTGGACACCAGCCGTCTTTATCTTATTTTCAACGTCTTTCTGCTTGCTGTTGCTCCTTCTGTTCAAGCGGGGAAGGGCTGCCGGCCTTATCTAGGTGTTAAAGTACTGCTGCCCTCATCGCTCTCCTTACTCTTTCCTTGCAGGTCACAGTCTTGGGAGCCCCGGGGTCAACCCCCAGGTTAGCCTGTCCAGACCTGCTGCTTCTTAGGCTCTTGGTCGTTTCTTTGGGACGTTGTACGCGCAGAATAAGCTAGACAGAAGTGCTTCCTTGACTGCACAAAGCGTGAATGCCTGTCCCTCCGTCACGGTGTTTGCAGGTGTTGGTGGACGGAGACTTGAGGACACCTGCAGGTTAGTTAAGGAAACGCGGCTCGCTCTCTCACTTTGCATGATGATTTGCTTAGCATCCAGCTTCTTTGTTCTGCTAGGAGTTTGACAGAAACGTATAAGGGAGGTCACTGAGAGAGGGTCGATGGAGAGTCTGCTGGAGCCTCCATTTTTTGACCGCCTCTTCTGAAGCTTTGCACAGCTCTCAGTCCTGCCAGACATTTTTCCACCCAGAAGAATCGCTCAGCTTTCATGTATTTGAATGTCTTCTACTTGCTCCGTGTGTGTTAGTCCTTGAAAGCGGTCCATACTATCCCGATGCAAATGCTCCTTACTCGTTCATCCTAGGGGGGGGCACTTCAGCCGGTTATACCATGCTTACTGACCCTACACCCCCCCCCTACAACGTATGACATGTAACCATCAGTTAAAAGTGGTGCCAATCGATTAGTTACGTTTGGTTACTCACAAAACTGGCTTCAAGATTGTTAAACAATTCAGGTTATGGTCAAAAATGATAAAAAATGATGTGTCACACTTACTTTGCCCCCAAACCCCCCGTAACCGGGTAACCTGTAACCTTTTTTGACCCCCCTCAAAAATGAAGTAACCTCCCTCAAGAAGCATTCAAACGTGTTTTAAACATTATTTTGAATGTTTTCAAAAGTTGAAAATTTGGTCGGTTACTGAGGTTAAAATGCTCGTAACCGGGTAACCTGTAACCTTTTTGTGTAACCATGTAGCCTACACTTTAAAAACATTAGATTTTGATATAACTTGACCAAGCAGAGCTCCAAGTTGCCTGACTAGCTCGCAAAAATCTGGTATTGTTCATATTTTATATCATTTTGGGCTTAAAATCTACTATAACCTTCCAGAGTGCCCCCCCCTAGCGTTCATCCTTTCTCATTTGTGACACTTTGTACTAGTCTCCCTCTAAACATCTGGATCTACCTACAGACCTGTCCTTCTTTTTCATAGTTTCTCATTAACATACGCAGAACGAGTTGCAAGCTTTTGCGCTGTGTAGTGTGAGTTCTTTGTGAATAACATTATGTTGTCTCTGTACTATGTTCTTCGGAATCCTCTCCGACCCCTGCTGACCGCCTCCTGTCTGGTCTGACCAGCCTAGCTGTGAAGCCCTCCTTCCTGCACTGTTTCCCTTGCAGAAGAAGCAATTCTTTATAGTTAATTAGCGGCGCTAAACGTTGCTTTTGAGCATATCCATTAGTGTTGTGCCTGTGTATTTCTTTGCAGGTAACATTCACTAACTTCTACGTGCTGCGGTGATCATAATTTTTCCCACCATGCACCCTAGCTAATCAACCAATCTTTTGAGCATATTTGAGCAGATTTGCACAGGAGTAACGATTTTAAATGCTTTAAAAGACTCTAGATTGCTTCAAGTAACCTACTTTTACTTTATAATAAAGCTAGAATATAGTAAATTTAAAAGTCACTTTAGATTCCACTAAGTCCTACTTAAGAGTCCACTCTGTTCACCATCTCTGAGTACCGATGTAGAAGGTGGGTCCATCGTGCGGCATTTGCGTCAGCGGCTTGTTCTTGGTCTGCTAGGCTCTCAAAGCTCTGTTTCTTTTCAGCTTTTTCCATTCCTTTCCATTTTGAGTCTTTCTACGTCTCTGTGGGCGTGTATCTTAGTGTGTGTACATGTATCTATGTTGGTATAGGTGTAGGTGTAGATGTGTATGTGTATGTGTGTGTGTATGTGTGTGTGTGTGTGTATGTGTGTGTGTATGTATGTATGTAAATGCGTGAGAAGGGGGGTCCGTATATGCTGGAAAGCTTTTTCATTTCAGCACTAGCTCTTGCTGCTTGTGTGTTTGAAACAATGAGCCTGCATGCCCCTATATTCCAATCAGGACATAATTCATGCATGCAGGTATGTGTGTATATGTATGTATGTGTATGTGTATGTGTATGTGTGTGTGTGTGTGTGTGTGTATGTATGTATGTATGTATGTCTATCTGTGTGTATGTGTGTATATGTATGTGTTTGTACGTTTGTATGTAAGAGAGAGAGAGAGGAAGAGGGAGAAAGAGAGAGAATAACAAAAGTAATGCCAACATGTGGTTCTGCTTCTTGTGACCAGCATGTCTTCGTGAACGTGTGTTTGTGTGTTTGTATGTATATATGTATGTGTGTGTATGTGTGTATGTGAATATGTATATATGTATATGTGTGTGTATGTCTGTGTGTATATGTGTGTGTGTTCTCCCTCTCTCGGTCTCCTTCCATCCCAGTGCTTCTCTGCCTGCTCTTTTCTAGCCCATGTTCCTCTCCTTCCCCCACCACCACCACACACTCTGTCTATCTGTCTGTCTGTCTGTCTGTCTGTGTGTATATGTGTATGTGTGTGTGTGGTGTGTGTTTACCTATATAAGTATATACGTGCACGCGTGTAAAGCTGTATGAAAGAGGTGAATGAAACGTAGAAAACGGTAAAGAAGGAAGAAAAACAAGAACTTCAAGATATGCATCTGAGGCCTTGTGTGTATATATGTGTATGTATGTATGTGTGTGTGTGTGTGTGTGTGTGTGTGTGTGTGTGTATGTATGTGTGTGTGCATGTGTGCATATGCATGCAAGCAACATTAAGCACGAGATGAAAGCAAAAGGCAAAAGGAGGCAGAGGAATACAGAGGTGGTCGTATAGGTTTGCACGTTTGTGTTCTCTCTCTCTCTTTCTCTCTCTCTCTGTGTGTGTGTGTGTGTGTGTGTATGTATGTGTGTGTGTGTGTGTGTGTGTGTGTGTATGTGTAACTGGTGTGTGCATATTCTGTTTCATGATTGAAGCCAGAGTGGACTTCTACTGCGTCGTGCATAACAATTGTTTCAACTTCAGCAAGTCATTGGCAGCAAGTCATTGGATATGCAGTGCGAAAGATGCTGTAGGTTTCGGTGTCAACTTTTGGAGCGGTACATACTGGCAGGTGAAGGTGCATCTGCATCCATCCTAGATGGTATCTTATAAATGTTTATTTATACAAACAACTACTCACTGTTTTATGCCTGTAAATTACTTTAATGTTTTTATTTTTTTAACTGTTTTCATTTATTTAAAGCAAATTTTAAACATAAATTAGACCAAATTTAAGAATCAGTTATAGTATTATAAATTTTCCGTATCTTATTCATATATATCTACGTACGTGAATGTATAGTTATATTATAATATATATCATCCTAGGTATTATCATTATTAATTCTGCTATACATTCTGATAGTTGAGCTTATTATAAATGCAGTTTAAACAACGAAACAATGTTTAATATCATTAGAAATTGTTTTAAAATGCTCTAGAAAATATGTAGATACTTCATAATTTTGGAGACCGTTTGGGTGTTGGAGACCATTTTAAAAAATTTTTCCTTCCATCCCTGCACATGCCCTGGCGCCCTGTCAACAAAGCGCACTTGGTCCCCGACAGTCACCGGAGACACCCCTGCAGAGCCCTTTCCAAACACAGCAACATCTGGGAAAAGACCTGTCGCTAAATGCACAGTCGCGTTCAACTCCTGTGCAACACCCTGCAGGAAGAAAGGCCAAAGAAAGGATGGAAGAAAGAGAGACAGAAAAAACTTCCAAACGAGGGCCTTCACTGAAACGTTCACCCTCTCTACTCGACCTTGGGATTCGGGAGTGAATAAGGTGCCCCAAACTCATGATGGATGCCTTTCTGCCTGCAAAACCGTTCATATGAGCGGGCAGTAAATTCACCTCCATTGTTAGAGCACACGACTTTCGGCTTTCCTTTCCCCAACTTCTTGTACTTCCGCGTCTATGCAATGAGATGCGTGACCGCCTGCCACTTGTGTTTCAGTGGCAGCAAATCGATCTTTCTTGTCGCTCTATCAACAAGAACAGACACCCAAACAAATTCCCCTGCCCCCCTGCACTTTAATTTGAACAAATCATGGAAGACAACTGTGGAGTCCTACCCTGTAGCGCCGCCCTTTGAGCCTTCGCATGCACCCTGACTAAGTGAGCTAGCGTGCCGCGCCACATTCCGCCGCTGCACTTTGCTTTGTACGTGTCGCGCGCGTCGATCAAAGTCGTTGAAATCGAGTTTGACCTTCGTATTCAAGCATGCAACATGTCACTCGAGCAATGGATAGCATCATTTGAGTCTGATGTCTGTTTGGCATAGATCGGGAGTCTGAGAGTCTGAAACAAAGAGAAGCATAAGTAAAAACCGTGCATGATAGAATGAACCCAGCTGATTGGAATCCCAGATCGCTCTAGAGCTAAACCTTCTGTAAACTGTTGCCTGAGTTAGTGTTGCTCACATTCCTTCTCTTAACCTTCCCTAGGTTCTTGTCCTCGCTTTACTTTCTGTCTGGATGCCACAAGGCGGCTGGACAGGAGGGACAAAGCACAACGTCATTGAAAGACTGAGGGGCAGAGACACGATCAGAAGAAGAGCGAGGCACCTTCCACGCACGAGCATTCACGAAGACACATGCAGGATATTCATCATGCACATCATCGCACTCATGCAAAGAGACATCCATTCCTTTCTCAATCAACTTGAAGGTAGAAAAGAGACGCTTCCCACTCATGTGGGAATATCGGTGATGCAAGAGACGCAAAAGACACTTCTTTTCCTCTGCTTTCTCTGGAAAAGAAACCTTCTGTCCTTCCTTCTCCTTCTTATCTGCATCACTATCTGCGTTTTCATTCTCTTTTCTGTTCTCGGGCTGTCTAAGCCTTTGGCCTCTTTCCTCTTTTTTCGCCTTTTTGGGCTTTTTTGTCTTTTTGTTTCCATTCTCCTTTTCAAAGAGGAAAGTTTTTGTCACCAATGGCTCAGCAAAACGGACTCGGCGGGGTGCTTTCCGCTTTGCTTTTGCCAGGTGAGCAGACTCCCAGATACGAGACATTTCTTCCTGCCCTTCCTTCATGACGAGGACTGGCAACCCCCCAAAGGATTCAACAAGCGCAGGAAACTTTTCTCCGTTCTCGTCAGTCAGATATACAATACCACTGCCTTCCTCTAAACTCACTTTCTTGACGTGGGAAGACAAAAGAGAGTGAACTACATCAGGGGAAAAAGCGGCAACTTCACGTGTATTCCTCCATTCACCTCTTTCGACATCAACGACAGAGAGACGATACTCTTTCATCAGCTCTGTCTTAAGCGTTATATCTGACCGTGCAATGTCATACACTTTCTTTTCTTTGCATTCTCTCACTGTATATTCATCCATGTCAAAAGAGAAAAGAGACAAAGTGCACATTGAATCAACATGAGGGCTGACACGCAGAAGATCCCAATTGTGAATGGCTGCCGCTCCTGCTTTCTCCCGCTGACTCCCTCCAGACTACACCGACACTGAAGAAACACTCGCCCCCCCAGCTCTGGTGGCGTCTCCATCCGAACGGTCCAACATGGTCAGAAACCCTTTTTCTGCCCCTTGCCCCCCTTCTTCCTATCTTTCTTCTTGTCAGGGCAGACTGCAGCAAAGTGATCCTTCTCTCCGCACTCCTTACACGTGGCGCCAACAGCGGGGTACTTGTTGTCCTTGCTTCCGTGTGGGAGAGTGTACCCAGAGTCCTTGTACCTAGAGGCCTTCCCGCTGCTGGACTCACTGCGGGACTCAGGCTGTCTGGACTGACTTCTGCTGCGGGGCTGTTGGGGCTTACAGTTCTAAGTGGAGTTGGCAACCTCCCTGTCCTCATGAGGCTGTCTCTCTCTCCCTTTGCCTCTCATCTTCCTCCGTCTGATGGCATGGAGCTTCTGCATCAACCCAAGATTACGGGCGATTTTTTGTAGAAGGGCGTAGGAGAGGTTATCGTAGTCGAACTTGGAATCCTCATCCTCGGGGGAGACGGGTCTGCCCTCCGCCTCTGCCGCCTTCTGCTCAATTGTAGAAATCATGATCTAGACCAGGGCAGTGGCGGTGATAACTCCTTCAAACTCATCGTCGGTCATGAGGTTCTCAAGGACCTCCTTCTTCTCGGGTTCGGGGGCACATAGCCAGCCTTCTTGCAGGAGAGGATCTGCCCATCCATCCGGTTAGAAGCATCGATCAGCTCCTCATCTTCACGTCTCTCAAGGGCGCGAAACTTTTCCTTCTCTTCCTGTGTCTCAATCGCCTGCTCCTTTCTATACTCACTCTTTGTTTTTTTAAAGAGTTCTGGTCCTTCGAAGCCCTTATCTTCCAGCTTGTCCAAGTTATGGGTCATCTTGTGGAACTTTCCCTTCAAGGCTCCTGTATAGAGAGCCGCAGACCAAGCCGCAATCCTCGTTTCCTTGTCTGGAATCGCCTTCTCCGACAGGTGGAGTTTGGCATTCCGGCCAAAGGCAATGGCCCATGTCTTCATTTCAGCCCTGTTCTGGATAGCAGTCATCCACTCAACCTTAGGGATGACATACTTCGGCTCCTCTGAAGTATGGTCGAAGCAACCAAGACCAGACAACGGAGAAAGCGAAGGAGAAGACATTTCTGGAATCGACGGAAAAGAAAAAGAAACCCGATGGACCGTGCATGCCTGGGGGCAGCAAATGTAGAATATAGAAGGCTTAGGCTACGATTAGGGAAGGAACATCTACTTCATAAGAAAGTCTGTCTGACTCAGTCAAAGAAGTCGGAATGATATGCTGATTCTGACTTCTGTGTCAAGATCTGTCAATCTTAAATGATCAATCGGATACAATCGATTTAACCATACAACATGGATCCGACTGAGCCGCGCATCCCGGGCCTGCCTATGACACGTCGGTCCCGGCGCGCGTCCCCCGGTTGCCTGCATGTCTGCTCAACTTCACACTAACTTCTGAAAAGTTTATGATGGGATTGCAGTCTGATTGATATCTCATGTTATGTATACCCATATATCTCTTCATCGCTCTTTATTATAAGTCAATTTACTTCTATTGTTGAAAGAATGAATTACTGAAACAGTACTAATCTTGATATTATAAAAATGCTAGGCATTTTTTATTTTTACTATTGTGCATGCCCTAGCATAATTTTAGAAATACTAAGCACCTACAGTCTAATATACCCTAACTGCCCTAGTGTTTCCCTAGTAAATTTTATTTAAATGCTAGTGCAATTTTAGTATTTACCTAGTAGTTTGTCTGTCCGAACAGGGCAAACCGTGAATCAATTTTTGTGCGTGCATCATAGAAGAAGGACAATCGCTATTCATTAAAGCCGACCAGGCATCCGCGGGCATCTTGAGGTCAATATGTTTTAAGTTAGTCAAATACTCAGCAAGTCTCATCGACACGTGCACACGTGCAGGAAGTAGACCGACAGCACACAGAGTAGGTACACAGAAAGAGGAGAGAGACAGATTCATCGTCATTGGCCTATAAATAGGCGTCTAGCATTTGGCGGCAACGCACGAGGCAGTTCGGTTCTTTACAACAGCAGTTCACTTTGATTTATATTTAATTCAAACCAGGATGCTTCTTTTCAAACTCTTCTACTCCCGGAGCAGCATGCTTGCGCATGAAAAACAATATATGCATAGATTATGCCTATATAGGCTTAATTTTGCTGATCAAAATTGATCATCAAATCAATTAATATTTATAACTAGTTTGATTTATAAAACAAATGATTGAAGGTTTTTTTTTTAAATAAATATATTGTTTGTAAGTTTCAACACACAGTTTAAATCTAACTTTTAAAAAAAATCTAGGGGAAAAAAATGATAAAATCTGGGATAAAATATATAAATATATATTTTTTGACTGATTCATTGTTGCAGTCCAACTTACGGGTAAAGCTGGTACATCACAAAGAGTTCAATTATAAAGAGTGATTTATGTATATCTTCACACAACTCAGGCAATTGAGCAGCAGAACTTGAAAGAAGCTCTCTGATCCTGTCCCGAGGAAAAACGGTTCAGTTTCTGCAACAAACGACAGACTTTTTTTCTTGCTGTCTCTATGTGAACTTATGTCCAGTCGGGACTTCAGAGCCGGAGCCTACCAAGCAATCTCTCTTTTGCATTTGCTCTGTGCAGCAGAGAGCACTTAGACCGCGTTTTGTTTGGCCGTGCAGCTGTAATTAATAATATGTGTCCAAGAAGTTGCGTTTAATGCTGAAAAGCTTGCAGAGGTGATAGCGCATTAGTCTTCAAGTTGTCATCAGAATGAGAAGGCCTCAGACTGGCATGGAAACACCAATCTAGTAAAGGACGACATGGTGCCGCACAACTTTGTGGAGGATGGAAAAAAAACGAAAAGAAAGGCACGCAGAGGGAAACGGCACTCAAGGCTTTGATGGAAAGAGATTTTGAGAAGCGAGCAAGAACAAAAGGCACCACAGGTTAGAGCCGTCTCCTCTTCTCATGATCGTTTTCATCGACGGGTCTCTTCTGCTCCAGTCCAGCGCGGCTTTGGCAACAACCGCACACCGGTTCAGAAAGGAACTACACCTCCCTTCTCCCAAGTCGTTTCTGCCACCACCTGCTCGCAAACATCGCAGGGGTCTGCCTCCCCCCAACTTTGAAGTCGCTTCCACCTTAACATGCCTGCAAGCGCTGCAAGCATCTCCTTCAACCCAAGTTGCTTCCACCTCCACCTGCCTGCAAGCGCCGCAAGCATCTCCCTCCGCCCAAGTCGCACCCGCCTCCATCTGCCTGCAAGCACCGCAAGCTAGACTGCAAGCACCTCCCCCCCTCCAAGCCGCTTCCGCCTCCAGCTGCCCGCAAGCACTGGAAGCATCTCCCTCCCCACACGTCGCTTCCGCCTCCATCTCCCCGCAAGCTCCGCAAACATCTCTCTCCCCCCAAGTCGTACCCGCCTCCAGCTGCCCGCAAGCACCGCAAGTGTCTCCCTTCCCGTAAGTCGCTTCTGCCTCCATCTGCCCGTAAGCACCGCAAGCGTCTTCCTCTCCCCAAGTCGCACCTGCCTCCAGCTGCCCGCAAGCACCGCAAGCATTTTCTTCCCCCCACATTGCTTCCGCCTCCGTCTGCATGCAAGCACCGCAAGCATCTTTCTCCCCCTAAATCGCTTCCGTCTCCAGCTGCCCGCAAGCACCACATTGCGAAGCGTTTCCTTCCCCCCATATCGTTTCCGCCTCCGTCTGCCCACAAGCACTGCAAGCATCTCCCTCCAAGTCCTCCCAAGTTGCTTCCATCTCCAGTTGCGCGAAACCGCAAACTTTGTATCGCCAAGTGCTTCTGTGGAGTACTTTCATTGGACTGGTTTATTTTAGTTTGCTGCTGGTAGGTAGCTTGGTAGCTAGTTTTGGGGATCAGCTACAAGAGGGGCTGAGCATGCTATGGGCTCAGCTACGGATACACTGCACCTCTTTCTTTGAGATTTATGAGAATCGACTTCTCGCCGGCTTGTTGAAATTGAATTTCTCATTTATTTCGAAAAAGAAAACAAGAAGAGGAAAGAGGAGAAGGGGGAAAAGTTGTACGCCAAAACGATTGAGGTTTGCTGCAATGCCTGAGAGGGTAAGTGGGATGGGGGTTGGTCTAGGGGGTTGGTCTTAAAAAGATCCCTGGTCTAATTTTTTCCTCTTGTTTCCCATCGAACACGCCGCTTGAAGAGGGTTTCGTGCTCCTCATCGCAAAAGACGAGAACAATCGAGGAATGGGTTGGAAGAGGCTTCATGGGAACCCTTTCAGCCTCTTAAGGAGCACAATTTTCGAACTGTTTGACATCTTTGTTCTCGAGGACGTTATTCGGCAGTCTAGGATTGCCCTCAGAATAATAGATGGGCTGAGGGCAGTCATTGAGTGCTCTAGCCATCCAATCAAAGAGTTGTTGATCAGATGACTGAATTAACCGCCGTCGTTTGCTTTCTTGTATTACTAGTGGTGGGGGGTTTCCTGACGCTCTGCCAGGGCTGTCTATCCGAGCAGAGGCATGCACAAGCACATGCCTCCTAAACAGAACTGCGACTCTTCACAATGAACTTCCAGACGATCATGATACTGAGCCGTCGGCCTCGGTTATCAGTCATAACTGCCTGAATGTTGTAAGCAACAGGCTGCATATGAGGTTGGTTGGACAAGTTGAAACAGAAACAGAGAAAAAGTCTCTCCAGACAACAATTGTGAGAATTGTGAATGATGGAAGGGGTTGCATTCTGTTTTTTGAAGGAGGTTCCGTTTCTCAGTCGTCGCAAGTTTATGCCGAATTCTCTTTAGTTGCTCGAGCGGTACGTATGAGGGCGACGCTGCTTCATGTGTTTGAGAAGAGGGGAGAGGAAGGACAAAACGGAATCAGGGTATCGTGGTTGTGATTCCGAGTGGTAATTGGTCCTGTTTTTGGTTTTCCATTCAGCCTTTTATTTTCTTCTTTGAAACGCAATTCACTTCAATTTGCTTCACAGTCAAGTAGACAAGTTGATTCATGTTGATTCTTTCATCTTTTCCCTTCAGTCATTTCTTCAATCTTGCATTCACTGACCAAATCTAAGTCTTGTTCAGTCTACAGTCTCTTCTCAGAGCTAGAAAATTGACAAGACTCGGACTTGCATGCATGGACTGCCAGGAGCTAGGCTCCGCCGGCTTAGTCAACTCATTCATTCATTCATTTATTCATTCATTCATTCATTCATTCATTCATTCACATGAGTACACCACTTAGCCCATGACGTGGGCTCTTTAAAATAATATATCTTAAATACATTTAATGGATGAGAATAAGTTAAATTGACTTTAGGTTAAAGCCGGTGAGCCACCACTCGAACAACTTAGATGTTTCCTCCGATGTTTGTGCTTCCATCTAGGCTTCCATACTGATCGTGAACTTTGAAGTTCTGCCGGTTTGAAGTGCAAGATCAGAGTGTAAGACGTTTGTGTAGGAACGGACCACCCATTGATTCACTTCTCAAGTTAGGAGGAACTTAAAGCTTCCGTCTCACGGTATGTACACATGCCACCGTGGTGTTATGCACCTGGTGTTTTGAGACGGAAACTAACCACAGCGCCGATGCAGACCCTACTCTAGTGGTGCCTGCTGCCTTTCTGACGGCCTCCAGGGCTGTCTTCTGTGCATTTCCTTCCATTCACACGTCACACCCAGGCTCTGTTCCTCTGCCCGTACGCACTTCAAGACTTGCAGAAGATACCCGACTCAGACAATAGTCAACCCATCTCTCCCAAGACTCGTCTTCACCTCTGTCTCCTCACCTTTCACACAGAACTGGCTGAACGAGGAGGAGGCAGTGCAACCGGATGATTCCAGAACGAACCCACAGGCACTCCCGTTGCTGTCCCGCATACGACGCACCCCCGACAGACTTACGAACCCCCCCTCCCACCCCTGAGGTCTCCTCAATGACTCAACACAGTCAGAAGTACCGTAGAAAGGATGATGCACCACAGGGCCACTCAGCCCGTGGCCCCACGTCACGCACTCCCACCCGTTCACTTCCAACACGTGCGTGCGGTCAAGCACAGGCATGAGCAGAAAGTCTGTCAATGGCGGACTCCTTTCCTCCTTGTTGGAGTCTCCCTCGCTGTTCCTGTCTTCTCTCATTGCATCCACAGGCCTGATCCACTCCGCAGTTCCCTTCTCTCTGACAGGATGCTTAGGGGAGATCACAAGGCCTCCAGGGAGGGGCACCAGACGTCTCTGTCTCTCCCCAGAAAGGGGAATCAGAACCACACACACGACCTCGGCCCACTCAGAGGGTCCCCCAGCGACCTTCACGACGTCTCCTTTTCGAACCTGGCGCAGGGGAACCGAGGCACTCACACCTTTTTCCAGACGCACAACCAGACTGTCGGGACCGAAACACCCCCCCCCTGCATCGTAATACTCCGACATGTCCACCGTGCGGGAGGGGGGAGAGGGGGGATCGGGAGAAGGGTCTCTAGGCGGGGCTGCGGCAGCTGCCCCCGTGTTGCCTCGACTTCCCCCCCCTCGGTTTCTGTTCCTCTGCCTTCCTGGGGATCTTCTCTGTTGCTGCTGTTGCTGTTGTCCGTACTGTCCTCTGGCTGCCCTCTCCATTGCCTCTCTGAGTGTGAGGGTGCTGTCAACGCTGGGTGTGGGGGGAGGAAGCTCGACGAAGATCTTCCCGCCAATCTCACGGAGGTGCTTGAAGAGAGAGCCTCCGTAGACCTTCAAGCCGGGATCCATGAAGTTCGTGCTCTGCTGGAGCTGCAGAGATTAATGAAGTTTGAGAAAAAGAAGAAGAAGAGTGAAGCAATGGCGAAAAAGTGTGCGTACAAATAAATCATGAGCCATTGTCATGCCGAAACAAATAAAGTGCAGGGGGACTTTTTGGAAGAAAATCTTCTTTACTGCGGGAAGAAAGGAGCTTTCCCCCATTGCCACCAAATGTCATCTCTCAATGGCCTCTCGGCTGATGGTCGATTGTCTCTTTCTTCCTTTCCTTTCTTCATCATTTAAATTCCGCCCCTCTCTACAAGAGGGAAATAAAGAGCATGTGTCCCGCTCTTTCCTGCAGAATATGTCTGTCTCTCAACCCAATCCTGACGCACGCACTGACTGACTGACCTGATGGGATCGCACCAGAGCTCTCAAGTAGTGTCTGCCCCACCGTTCGAACCTCTGTCGGGTGTTCAGAGACTTCGCCATCCTCCCACTCACATCCTCCTTCATCGCAACCAGCCGGACGTCCCCCCCTGCCACTGCCAGTCGCTCCTCCAGGCGTCCAGTCAACGCTGCCCACTCCTGATTGGCCTGACGTCCCTTATTGGAACTCGCAAGCCCAATCACCCGAAAGCCCGTTGTCACCATCTCACACCGCATCAGACCCACCACCGCATCCACACACACCCCATCCCCGATCCGGACACTCCCAGTTGCGCGAATCCCCTCCCCCCTCGTATTCATACAGTCAGCAATCGCCTCCAAGAACACCCCTGCCTCCTGTGCCTCTGCGGGAAGCCTCACCTTGACCACCAGATCCCGAGATTGCCCGAAAGTCAGAGGTCCAAACTTCACCACACGACCCCAGGTCGCCTCCTCGACTACGTAGTCACCAAGCACGGTTTCGTCTCCGAAGGAGGCGCCGTTCTTTGCTATCAGATGAATCTGCAACAGTACGTACAGGTCAGACATTGGGGGACCAACGAATGGTGCATGAAGAGTCCCGCAGCATGTAAATAGCCTGGCACAAAACATGGATTACGCAACCATGCGCGCTCCGAGTTACGAAGAGTGCCTGTAGAATCTCGATGGCCGGATGTCGCAGAAGCAAGCACTGTCAATTAACTTTGGACAGCTAGAGAAAGAGAGAGAAGGGAGGGCACCCACCTGAGAGCTCTGGCAGAGAGTCGAACACGCATTCGCAACCGCATCGACGAAGCAGGTCCCCAGGATCTTCGCATCTGCAGTTAGTCAGTCAGTCAGTCAGGCGAATCAGCTCTTTCACGCACATACATGCATGCAAGCCCATTTGTACACTCATGCACACAAGCTTGCGGGGGGCAGCGTTTTCCGGTACAAATAATGACACATACACACATTCGTGGATACCTACACATGAGTGGACATGCCTGGAGGGACAGAGACAAACAGACCTGGAATGAAGGCGAATGTGCCTCCCCCCCCCGTTGCGAGTTCCATGAGGATCTCGGACTTCAACGAGTACCCGAAGCTGAAAGTGTTGACTTGAAATTCGAACTCTGGGTGGGAGTCTTTGTATCTGCATGCATGCGAACGTACGTCGTTTCGTTCGTTGTTTGGGAAGGGGAAAAGTCGGAATGAGAGCAAGAACAGAAGAGGAGGCTGTATCTGGTTGGCGTTCCTTGATTTGCAACTTTGTTGCTTTCAAAGAACTTCAAGCAGACTTTCGTACCTGAAAACATGAACTTACAGATACATGCACACTCCTGCACACACCCCACCCCACAATTTGAAGCCAAAAAAGGAAGAAACGCTTGAACAAAGAGAACTCCATCCCGTCCTTTTTGTAGGCCCACTCCATACGACCGCAACTCTATCCTTTCTGTATCTTCTCTTGAAGTGTAGACCAAAAGCATGCCTTTTCTGCTTCCCTGCCTTCTGTCTGTCCTCTCCATCGGTCCATACCCCTTTCCTCCTTTTCTTCCTGCTTGCACATGAAGACTGGCTGACTTCTGCAATTCCGCAAAGTGTCCGTTGGGGGGTGACGTTGTTGGGATTCCGTCCGTGAGGAGCAACACGACGCGCTTCCTCTTTGCACTAGTGCTCCGCTGCCCTCCCCCTCCTGCTGCCTCAGGGGGGTCTCTGAGGTTCTCTAGACCTAGATGGAGACCCCCCCATATGTTGGTTTGGTTCCTCGGCTCTAGTTTGTTTAGTGCCTCGATCGCTTGGTTCCTCCCGGCAGTGGTCATCTCAGTCAGAGGAAAGCACGTCTCGGCTCTGTTGTCAAACGCCACCACAGAGAGACGGTCTGTCTCTGTCAGGGTGTGCATTACCGACCGCACAGCGTGCTTCACGAGATCCAAAATCGTCAATCCTGCACACATAGGGCGGAGAATGAGACTAGTTGGCTATTTAGGAGAGGAAAAAATGTGTCCTTCTATGCAAATAATGGAGAGGAGACTTCACCTGGCGCTGCAATTATTCCAAATCCACCACGAAACATGCTCAGCAATTTGAACCCCGCGCGTTCTTTCAGTTCTGGTAGCCGATTGTCAAGGAAAGTTTGCTGATTCATTGTGATGCAGGGAACATACAGGGATGGAGGAAGAGCCGCGCTACTTTGCCTCGACGTCTCCTGACCTTCTGTTGCCTCAATTAAGCACGCGATCAAACAGCTATCTGACCGCACAACCATCCAAAACACAGAGTAACAAAGGTCCAACTCATCAATCAGAAAACCGACATACCGTCATCGCGTGTCTGGTTTGGATCGTTCTCGTCTTGGTAGCTGGCCATCGAGCACATCGACCCTGCAAAGCAAATATGTGCAGAGGCATTCCAAGGGACATGTCCAACGATGTCTCCCTGTGTCTCCCGGGCAACTTCAAGAATCAAGCAGGATACATTCAGTAAGAAGTGAGGATACACCTACGAAAGAACTGTAGAGAGACGCTCACCTGGTCCGTCTCGTTCAATCGTTGCGTTGATCGGTGTGTCTCCCTCTCAGGCAGACACACACACACACACACACACACACACACAGAGAGAGAGAGAGAGAGAGAGAGAGAGAGAGCATATTGCAACCACGTTCGATAAAGAGCATGATATCTGAAGAGCCCCTCCGAACAAACACAAAAGAACCTCTACCTCTTCCAACAATCCCCTCTTAGCCCCCAATCTATGCCACCCCCCCCTCACCGGAGATATCCACCACACAGCATACGTCGACTCCCTGCCGTTCGTGGAGATCGGAAACCTCCACGCGGACACACAGAGGAACCACAGCGCCCCCCCGCATCTCCTCGCACGGCATAACCTTCACCTTGAGTAACCCCGACTCCCCAGAGCCGTCTCCTCCCTCCTCGTCGTCCCACCCGTCTCCCGTGTCTCCTCCACCCTCTCCTTCTGCATCATCCCCCCACCCCCCTCCTTCCTCAGTGCGCCCCCCCTGTGCGAGGGCATTTGTGGCGGCGGCCTCTCGGGCTTGGGTCTCTGCCTGCACCCTCCGCCTCTCCCGTTCGACCCGCGCCTCCTCCTCCGTCTCCTCCGCCTGCCCTGCCCTGAAGACCTTCACCTGAACAGAAAGGAATAACAAACGATTGACTGAAGGAAAGGAACAAGGAGGCAAGAGAGGAAGGAAGAATTGGAGGGATGAAGGAAAGCAATGATGCTCGGACTCGACGGCTGCTCTTCGTGAGAAATCATGATGCATCCATCCATCATTCCCCACTTCATTTGCCCATTTGTTTCTTGTTTACCCCTCCCTGTGTGTGTGTGTGTGTGTGTGAGTATGTATGTATGTATGTATGTGTGTGTGTGTGTGTGTGTGTGTGTGTGTGTGTGTGTGTGTGTGTGTCTGTGCTTGCATGTGCGTGTTTGTCAAAGCGTCTCTGTGTTGTCTGACTGAATCGCTGCTAGACTCCCTGTGTGCCTGTCTCTCTGATTGCATGACAAAAAGACCGACTGACTGACAATTCCTGTCATTTGCGTTCTGCAGATGGGGCACCTCCCCGAACTCGACTGCACCCTCTGCAGGCAGCCCTCACACCCGCACTGGTGCCCGCAAGGGATGCACAGGAACTCCGCCAGGGCGTCCATGCACACAGTGCACCTGCCGGGGCCTGGGGGGGGTGCAGTGGGCCCGTCTTGCTCAGCAGCCGTTGCTGCCGCCGTCTCTGCGCGTCTCGCTTCCTCCCTGCGTGCCTCCTCCTCTGCCCTGTGTAGCTCGGTCATGTCTCTCTCCATGCATTCCTCCAGAGAATGAGTGACCTCCTCGATGCTCCTCCCCCCGTTCACAGCCATAATCTTCCCCCGGAAAAAGGGAAGAATCAACCCCAAACGCATGTACCAGGCCCGCAGTCTGACTTGCACGTGTTCAGGATCTGCATCCATTTCTCTCCTGATCAGTCTGTCTGCAATTTCCGGAGACGGCGGGGGTTTTGTGGACAGGTTGTACAGTTCCCCTGTGGTTGGGTCCTGTCTCCTGTTGACCATCCTCTCCGCACACACAGAGTCGGGGCACTGGAGGAGAAGGAAACGCTCCACGCAGAGACGGGGGTCCTCGGAGAGCATCCTTGCCTGGGCCACGGTGCGGGGAAACCCGTCGAGCAGGACGCCTCGAGCCTGACCCTCGGGGGATGTCACGCGGTGAATGATGAAATCCTTCACCTGCACACACACACACACAGAGAGAGAGAGAGAGAGAGGAA